>QRFJ01002342.1:0-51175 GCA_006176705.1 Cocos nucifera | reverse complement strand
GAGATTCAATTAGGTTCAAGGAAACATCTAGCACTCGATTGAACCTAACGTTCTTCTTGCTATCATAAATTAGTTGTCCTAACTGACCAAGTAGTTGTGCTCAAGAGGCCTCATAGTCTATGGAATTCCAAGTTAGAAAAGGTTGTCTATTTTGTAAGACATTACTGCCATTTTTGGTCACTGCCATTTTGTTCTTTGACTTTTCAAAAGTCTACTTTGACTGGTCAAATGTTGACCATTGATACTTTGACTTTTGACCACATGTCATGCACCTATTGGAGAGCTGGTGGGGGCCTGTCCCCCTAGAGAACCTGGCAAGGAGGAGGGCGCACGCCACCCTAGGCGTGTGCCCAAGTTGGAGGCGCCTAGGAGTCCTTGTTGGACAAGGACTCCACTCCTTTTTGGATTCCAATTAGAGTTCTTCTAAGAACCAACTTTGACTGGTCTTAGGCGCCCTCTAAGGAGGAATCCAGGGGACTCTATTCCCACCAATCAGATTTAGATCTGATTTCACAAAGGGTTGTGATTGGTTGGGAAGAAGAGGAGTTGGATCACAGTCAGTCTATAAATAAGACCCTGCGCCCAACTCAAAAGATAGATTTAATGATTGAGAATTGAAAACCCCACGCCCCAAGGCTGCCTCTCCCCTCCCTCTCCATGCCAAACCACCTTCTCCCCTTGCTCTCCATGTCCAAAAGGAGTTTTGGACCTTGGTTGGTGCGATTCAGATCAAAGAAAGGCGATCAAAAGTAAGAAGGCTGCGCTGCTGCAAAGGACGACTGCTCATCTTCAAAAGAGTTTTGAAGATCCTCCAGATCAGATCCAGATCTAATTTTTGGAGATGTGATAGAGAAGAAGAGGATCTCCAAATCTAGTTCGAGTGGATACCGGTAGAGGCCAGGCACTTGCGTGGCTAGATCCAGAACCTTCCGCTGCATACAAGATCATCAACGGATAATAGGATTATCCATATCAAGGTAAATTAAATTTGATTTAATTTATCTAAATTTTATTTTATTTCTAAAATAATAATAATCAGATCTAAAATATCTTAGATCTAATCTAGATCAAAAAAAAATTTTTTTGAAATATATCTCTTGATCTAATCAGATCTGAATGAACCTGGTCCGAGAAATTAGGATTTCTCTTCAATGCTCATTATTGAGTCTAATCTTATAGTTTCTTCTACATCGAGTTAGGTGATCGACTCTAGTTATAGTGCTCATTTATGTACATCCATGCAGGATCTTGAGGATAGTAGGAGGCTGAGGGATGGTGAGATGATCTTACACGTTGAAAATAGAGCAAGAGTTGTTGTTGTGGTCATGGGAACATACCCTCTTTGACTACCATTTGGTTTAGACCTAATATTAAAAGATTGTTATTATGTTCCTACAGCATGCAGGAATTTGATTTCTGTTTCATGCCTTGGAAGGTTATGTAATTAGTTTTCTTAAGGACCATTGTAACATTCTTTATGAAAAAAATAAAATTGCAAGTGGTTTTCTTATTGACGGTCTTTACCAATTACATATTGATGAATCCGTTTTTAATATCGAGCAAAATATGAATGCCATGAAATGACCTAGGGATAGTCCAAATGATAGGTATCTTTGGCACCTAAGACTAGGTCATATAGTAGAAGATAGGGTTAACAAATTAGAGAAAATCGGACTATTAAGTTCGTTGACTTTCGAGTCATATCCAATTTATGAATCTTGTCTTCATGGCAAAATGACTAAGCTCCCTTTTATAGGACATTGAGAAAGAGCTATGGATCTTCTTGCCCTAGTACATACTGATGTGTGCGGCCCATTTAATCTGCCAGCTAGAGGCAACTTTGTCTACTTCATAACCTTTATCGATGATTTATCTAGGTATGGGTATGTGTATCTTATGAGATATAAGTCTGAATCTTTTGAAAAGTTCATGGAATTTAGACATGAAGTAGAGAAGCAAACTGAGAAACTCATTAAGGTTCTTCGATCAGATTGAGGAGGTGAATATGTTGGTCGAAAATTCCTAGACTATCTCAAGAAAAATGGTAAAATCTCTCAATGGACTCCACCTGGAATACCTCAACTCAACGAGGTTTCAGAAAGAAAAAATCGAACTCTATTAGATATGGTCCGATCCATGATGAGCTTCACAGACCTCCCTGATTTTCTTTGGGGACATAGTTTGTTAACTGCAATATACTTACTAAATAGGGTTTCTTTAAAAATCGTTCCTACCACACCGTATGAGATATTGCATGGTAAGAAACCAAGTCTGAGTCATCTCAGAATTTAGGGTTGTCCGACTTATGTCAAAAGATAACAAATGGACAAGTTAAACTTTAGGTTCTTTAGAGCTCGATTTATTGGATATCCTAAAGAGTCATTAGAATATTATTTCTACATTCCAAAAGATCACAATGTAATTGTGAGTCGACATGCCATCTTTCTTGAAAAATAGTTTATTCAAGATAGTGGCATAGAAAAGCAGATCAAGCTTGAGGAAAAAGTCTCACAAGAGCAACGAGCTAAGGACCAAATGGAACCAAATTAGGTTGAACCAATTCAATCACTACCTCCTCCATCTTGTAGATCGGAAAGAATTTCCCATCCTCCTAAGAGATACTTAGATACTATTTCAAAGCAAGTAGAGAAAATGTTCCTCGTAGGTAATGGGGTTCATGATGATGATCCCAAAACCTATGACGAGGTGATGCTGGATATCGACTCCGAGAAATGGTTAGAGGCAATGAAGTTAGAAATTGACTCAATGCACTTAAACCAAGTTTGGACCTTGGTAGATGCACCAGAAGGTATAGTACCTATTGAGTGTAAATGGATCTATAAGAGAAAGATTGGTGCAGATGGAAATATGGAGACATTCAAAGCCAGACTAGTGGCAAAAGGATATAATCAATGCAAAGGCATTGACTACCAGGATACCTTTTTGCCAGTAGCTATGCTTAAATGGATCCCTTGAGGAAGATATCTATATGGAACAGCCGCTAGGTTTTACATCCAGTGATGCTGATCATAAGGTATGCAAACTACAATTGTCCATATATGTACTTAAGCAAGCAACTCAGAGTTGGAATACTCATTTTAATGACGTGATCAAATTATTTGATTTCATCATAAACGAGGAGGAACCATGTGCCTTCGGAAAGGTCAATCGGAGCACTATTGTTTTTCTCGTATTATACATGGATGATATCCTTCTTATTGGAAATGATATTCCGATGTTGACCATAGTTAAAATATGGTTATCCAAAGAATTCTCCATAAAAGTCCTAGGAGAAGCATCTATATTCTAAGAATTAAGGTCTATAGAGATAGACCGAGTAGGATGCTAGGACTTTCACAGAAGATGTACATAGAGGAAGTGCTAAAGAGGTTTAGTATGGAAAACTCTAAGAAGGGTTTGGTACCCTTGAGACAGGGCATCCATCTCTCTAAGTAGATGTGCCCTAGCACACCTGAGGAGATAGAATGCAAGAGCAAGACCCTTATGCTTCAGTAATAGGGAGCCTCATGTATGCCATGTTATGTACGCAACCTGATATAGCCCATGCTGTGAGTGTCACGAGCAGATATCAGTCGAATCCAAATGTATCCTTAAGTACTTGAGAAGAACTAAAGATATGTTATTGATTTTTGATAATGGAGAACTCCAAGTCTAATGGTATACAGACTCGGATTTTATGTTTGATATAGATGATCAGAAGTCGACATCTGGGAGTCTGTTTGTGTGTAATGGTCATGTTGTTAGTTGGAAGAGCTTCAAGCAGATAGTAAAAGTAGATTCCACCGTGGAAGTAGAATACATCGCTGCATAAGAAGCTACGAAGGAGGTATTCTGGTATAAAAAGTTTGCCACGGAGATCGAAGTGATACCATCAGATGCCATTCCTCTTTACTGTGACAACAATGGTGCCATAGCTCTTGCTAAGAAGCTGAGTTCTCATAAGAAATCCAAGCACATCGAGTGGCGATACCACCTCATTTGCGATTACCTCGAGAAGGGTTACATCGAGGTCAAGAGAGTCGACTACGCAGATAATGCGGCAGACCCACTCGCAAAGCCGTTGGACCAGCAGAAGATCGAAGCCCACCTTGAGAAGATGGAACATAGATTTATAGCCAATTGGCTTTAGGTCAAGTGAAAGTTTGTTAGATATGTGTGCCCTAGAAGCCAGAATTGGTTGATACTTGTTGTACACTTCTAAGGATAAAATTATAATTTTAACTATAAATAATAAAATAGATTATTTTCCATCATATTGTGTATTTAGTGTCTGTGATACATCCCTTGAGTTAATGATAATGATAATTCTTATTTTCAAGAGTTAAAAATTTAAGACATGAATTTTCGTTATTAATTCATAAAATGTTCCCGACCGTAGGATCATCATGAGGATGGTGATTGATCCAAAAAGTTAGTGTACAATCATTTTTTTATAGTAGATGAGTCTTGAGTTTATGGTGTAGAGACACCGAACCGAGAGAAAAGGTACTCGTTAGAGAATGAGGGTACTAAGTGTGACCACCTCGAACAGTCATAAGAAAGTCTACCTTCTCATCGATGACTGGCTCGAAGCTGCAGTGGCGTGTCTGGTTCTTTGATCTGTGGTGCATCGATAGTTCACCTTGAGGGTTTTATAGTTTGACTACCCCTTGACTAGGTCTCCTAGCCATTCGGAACCCTAAGGTGTATGTTGGCTATAGCATGTTCATTGTAGGAATTGGATTGCACCAAGAGGGAATCTATCTACCTCGGTAGATGAAGAGTAGCCCTTTGATGATCATGAGAATCAAGTCTATAAGCCCATGGCCATGGCAGAGTGAAATAATAGAAAGAGTTTTTATTAAGATTTTCACGTCGGACTTGAATTGAATGATTAAATCATATGACAGAAATTAGGGTTTGACGAGTTCACCTTAACCCTAATCTGATCGAGCCTCAAGATAGAATAATTTAATCACACATGTAACTGCACCAAGAGGTTCATTTTTAGTTTTGATGAGTTGTCACTATATACTGCTAGGTATCACTGGTGGATTTTAGGAGCAATTAGAATGATTTGGATGATCAATCATTCTAGTTGTTTGAATTAGAAAAGTTCTGATCCATCGAAAAGTGTTTTGATGATATTGATGATATAGACCACGACATATCCCATTACCACACAGAACTGAATCTAATTGGATCACATAAATAAGGGTTTGGATCTGGATATCATCAATTGGACTAACCCAATTCAATTGATTTGAATTAGATTCAATTAGGTTCAAGGAAATCATGCTAGCACATGATTGAGCCTAATGTTATCCTTCTACAATCATTAAAAATTGTCTCGACTGAGCCAAATGTGTTTGGGCTCACTCAAGTATCTCTACCTGGTCTGATTAGAGCTTGTCCAGATCAAAAAAGGATTGTCTTAATTTATAAGATAAATTTGAGACAACACCTTTCATTTTCCATCACCTACTAATTCTTGTCTTTTGACTTTGGTCAAACGTTGACCTTTGACACATAGACATCTGCCCATGTATCATGCACCCATAGGAGAGCAGATAGGGGCTTGTCCCCTTACTAGAAAGATGAAAGGAGGGGGCGCATGCCTAGGGAGGCATGCACCCAAGGATAGGGATGCCTGGAGTCCCATACAGATGGGACTCCAGGTTGCTTCTTGGAATCAAACTAGGTGGCGCCAAAGGACTCTGCTTTGACCAGTCTTGGCACCACCTAAGGGTGTTGGAGAGGGGATCTCATCTAATTGGATTAGGTGATGTCATTCCATCAATCAAATTTAGATCTGATTGCATGAGAAAATATGATTGGCCGGGATGATGTGGCACTGCATGGTGCAGCAGGGTTTATATGAACCCTATCTGTGCCTAGCTTTGAGAGGCTCTCCCTTTGTGCATGCCACATTGCTCTCTCCCTCTCTCCTCCATGCCTTCCTCAGATCTTCTCTCTCCTCTCCATGCCCAAGGGGCTTTGGGCTTCAGTTTGGTGCGATCCAGATAAGAAAAAGATGACAAGAAAGGAAGAAGGCAGCACTACTGCAAGAGATGATATCGGATCTTCAAAAGTTATTTTGAAGACCTTCAAGATCATATCCAGATCTGATCTTTGAAGGATAGATTGAGAAGGAGGAGATATCTAGATCCTACCTAAGTGGATATCGGTAGAGGCCAGATGAATGCGTGGCTACATCCAGAACCTCAGGCAATCAGTAGCATCATCATAGGATAATAAGATTACCAAAGAACAAGATATAAATTAAATTAAATTAAATTTATTTTATTAGATCCATCAAATTAGATCTGAAAAGTATCAGATCTAATTTAGATCTAAGAAGAAAAGTTTAGAAATATTTCTCTTGATCAAATTAGATGTGAAGGAACCTGATCTAAGAAATAGATTTTTTCCTTAATTAATGATTGTTGAAGGAGAACTTTAGGCTTAATCGTGTGCTAGTATGATTTTCTTGAACCTAATTGAATCTAATTCAAATCAATTAAACTGGGTTGTCCAATTGATGATATTTAGATCCAAATCCTTATTTCTTTGATCCAATTAGGTTTAATTCTGTATGGTAATGAGATATGTCGTGATCTCTATCATTGACATCATTGAAACACTTTCCAATGGATCAAAACTTTTCGAATTCAGACAACTAGAATGATCAATCATCCAAATTATTCTAATTGCTCCCAAAATCCATCAATGATACCTAGCAGTATATGGCAGCAACCCATCAAAACTGAAAATAAACCTCTCGATGTAGTTACATGTGTATTAAGTTCTTCTATCTTGAGCCCTGATTGGTTTAGGGTTAAGGTAAACTCATTAAACCCTAATTTTCATCATATGAATTAATCATTCGATTCAAGTTCGATGTGAAAAACTTAATTGAAACTCTTTCTATCATTTCACTCTGCCATGGCCATGGGCTTATGGACTTGATTCTCATGATCATCATAGGGCTGCTTCTCTTCTACGGAGGTAGATAGATTCTCTCTTGGTGCAATCCAATTACTACAATAAACACACTATAGCCAACATACACCTCAGTGTTCTAGATGGCTAGGAGATCGAGTTATGGTGTAGTCAATCTATAACACCCTCATAGTGAACTATTGATGTACCTCAGATCAAAGAACCAGACACACCACTACAGCTTCGAGCTAGTCATCGATGAAAAGGTAGACTTCCTTATGACTGCTCGAGGTGGTCACGCTCAGTGCCCTCATTCTCTAATGAGTACCTATACTCTCACTTCAGTGTTTCTATACCATAGACTCAAGACTCATCTACTATAAAGAAGCGATTATACACCAACCTTCCGGATCAGTCACCATCCTCATGATGATCCTACGGTCGGGAGCATTTTATGAGTTAATAATGAAAATTCATGTCTTAAATTTTTAACTCTTGAAAATAAGAATAATCATTGCCATTAACTCAAGGATTGTATCACAGACACTAAATATATATTGTGATAGAAAATAACCTATTTTATTATTTATAGTAAAAATTATAATTTTGCCTTTAGAAGTGTATAACAAGTGTCAGCCAATTCTAACTTCTTGGGCATACATATCTAACACCTTCATGCCCAAAATTCCTTGGGCGTAGAAAGGGGAAAGAGGACCAGAGGTGGCATGGAGAAGAAGGGAGAGGGGCTATGTGGCATGAGCTAAAGTCAGAAGAAGTAAATTCTAGGCGTGTACAGGGTTTATATAGACCCTGCTGCGTCATGCAGTGCCACATCATCCTGGTCAATCATGGCCCTTTATGCAATCAGATCTAAATATAATTGGTGGAATGACATCATCTGATCCAATCAAATTAGAGACCCTCAAAACTCTCCTTCAGTGGCACCAAGATTAGGTCAAACAAGTCTTCTTGACGCAACCTAATTTAATCCCCTCAAGCAACTGGAGTCCCATCTATATGGGGCTCCATCTTCTATCCTCATGGGGCATATGCCTCCCTAAGTATACACCCCCTTCCTGTTTGCTTTTTAGTAGGGGGACAAGTCCCTAGGTTCTTTTCTATGGGTGCATGATACATGGGTAGATGTCTAAGTGTCTAGGATCAACATTTGACCAATGTTCGAAGACAAGATTTAGCAGGTGATGAAAAATGGTAGGTGTTGTCTCAAATTTATCTCGTAAATTAAGACAATCCTTTTTAGACCTAGACAAGCTCCAGTCAGACCAGGTAAATATTTTTGAGTGAGCCCAAATATATTTGGCTCAGTCGAGACAAGCTTTAATGATTGTTAAAGGAGAACATTAGGATCAATCATGTGCTAGCATGATTTTCTTGAACCTAATTGAATCTTATTCAAATCAATTGAACTAGGTTAATCTAATTGATTATATGCAGATCCAAATCTTTATTTGTATGATCCAGTTATGTTAGTTGTGTATGGTATTGGGATATGTCGCGATCTCTATCATCGACATCATCGAAACACCTTTCGATGCATCAGAACTTTTCTAATTTAGGACAACTAGTATGGTCAATCATCCAAATTATTCTAATTGCTCTCAAAATCTAGTAGTGACACCTAGCAGCATATGGTGGCAACCCATCAGAACTAAAAGTGAACCTCTCGGTGCAATTACCTATGTGATTAAGTTTCTCTATCTTGAGCCCCAATCGGATTAGGGTTACGGTGATCTCATCAAACACTAATATCCATCATATGAATTAATCATTCGATTCAAGTTCAATATGAAAATTCTAATAGAAACACTTTCTATTATTTCACTCTACCATGGCCATGGGCTTATGGACTTCATTCTCATGATCATCATAGGATGACTACTCATCTACTGAGGTAGATAGATCCCCTATTGGTGCAATCCAATTTCTACAATGAACATGCTATAGCCAACATACACCTCAATATTTCGAATGGCTAGGAGACCGAGTTATGGTGTAGTCAAACTATAACACCCTCAAGGTGAACTATCAATGTTCCTCAGGTCAAAGAATCAGACACACTACTGCAGCTTCAAGCCAATCATCGACGAGAAGGTAGACTTCCTTATGACTGCTCGAGGTGGTCATGCTCAGTGCCCTCATTCTCTAACGAGTATCTGTACTCTCAGTCTGGTGTCTCTACACCATAGACTCAAGACTTATCTCTCCAAAAGAAGTGATCGTACACCAACCTTCTAGATTAATCACCATTCTCATGATGATTCTACGGTCAGAAGCATTTTATGAGTTAATCATGAAAATTCATGTCTTAAATTTTTAACTCTTGAAAATATGAACTATCATTACTATTAACTCAAGAAATGTATCACAGACACTTTCAAATACACACTGTGATAGAAAATAATCTATTTTATTATTTATAGTTAAAATTATAATTTTATCCTTAGAAGTGTATTATAAGTGTCAGCCAATCTGCCTTCTAGGGCACACATATCTAACACTTGATTCATTTTAGGGTTATGCTCTTGAGTCTGCATGTTATATATTGAACAATGTACCGAGTAAATCTATCGCAAAGACTCCATATAAGATATGGACTGGGTGTAGGCCTAAGTCTCTCACCTACAGATTTGGTGTTGTCCAGCCTATGTCAAATGTTTGCATACAGATAAGCTTGGACCCCAGTCTAATAAGTGTGTATTTATAGGATATCCCAAAAAAAGTAAGGATTACTATGTCTACCATGCTGAAGAGCAAAAGGTGTTTGTCAGCCTTAAGGCAATCTTTTCAGAAAAGAAGTTTCTTAGTGAAGGAACTGTTGCCTCTAAGGTTGAACTTGATGAAGTCCAATAGGTAGAAAAATCGACACCTATAGCTGAACCTCAGTTGGATTTGATTAGATCAGATCCAAAGCCTAGTGTACCTACACCATTAAGGTGATCCGATAGAGTACCACATCATCCGAATAGATACTATAATTTCTTAGTCCAAGATGGTGATCCCATCGAACTCGATGAGAATGATGAAGATCCGATCACCTATATGGATGCTACGTAGAGATCTGATTCTAAGAAATGGCTTGAGGCTATGAAGTTCGAAATGGAGTACATGAAGGTCAATGATGTGTGGACATTGGTTGACCCACCCGAAGGGGTTAAACCTATCAGATGCAAATGGGTCTTCAAAAGAAAAAGGAATACAGACGAAAAGGTGGAGACCTATAAAGCCCATCTGGTTGCTAGAAGGTATCGTCAACATTATGGTATTGACTATGATGGAATGTTTTCTCCTATGGTAATGCTCAAATCCATTTGGATTATGCTTGCGATTATTGCCTATCTGGACTATGGGATCTGATAGATGGATGTGAAGATAGTTTTTCTAAATGGAGAGTTAACTGAAGAGGTATATATGATACAACCAGAGGGGTTCACATCCATAGATGAGTCCAAGGTGTGCAGGCTTCAGAGATTCATTTATGGATTGAAGCAGGCATCTTAGAGTTGGAGCATACATTTTGATAAAGTAATCAAAATATATGGCTTCATTAAGAATGGAGAAGAACCCTGCATTTATAAATGGGCAAATGGTCTAACAGTAGCATATATTATCCTAATTGAGAATGACATCCCCACACTATAGGGAATAAAAGTCTGATTGTCATCATAATTCTTCATAAAGGACTTGGGTGAAGCATACATCCTTGGGATGAAGATCTATATGGATAAATCTAAAAGGATGCTTGGGTTATCCCAGTCTACATACATAGATATTGTGCTGAAGAGGTTTAGCATGAAGAATTCTAAAAAGGGCTATCTTCTGATAGGCCATGGAACTTCTCTCTCTAAGAAGAATTATCCGACAACTCCTGAAGAGAGAGAGCATATGAGTAGAGGTCCATATGCTTCAGCAGTGGGATCTATCATGTACATCATGATATGTATGAGATCAGATGTGGCAAACTCACTAGGAGTAGTGAGTAGATATCAGTCTGACCTTGGAGAAAATTACTGGAAAGTGGTTAAAGTCATACTTACGTATTTGAGAAATACTAAGGATCAATGGTTGGTGTATGGTGAGTTAGATCTAAAACTTATGGGGTTTATAGACTCCAGCTTTCAATCTAACCATGATGACAGTAGAAGCATGTCAGGATATATCATTACTCTAAATGGTAGAGCTATCTACTGGAAGAGTTCCAAGCAGCATACTATGGCAGACTCAATTTGTGAAGTAGAATATATTGCAGCATCAGATGTCGTAAAGGAAGCTGTGTGGCTGAGAAAGTTTATCACCGAGCTTGGAGTAGCACCCTCCCTTGATGGTGTGGTCCTGCTCTACTGTGATAGCACTGGTGCTTTTACTCAGATGAAAGAATCGAAGGCACACTAGCAAACAAAGCAAATTCTATGCTGCTTGCACCTGGTATGGGAGATCATGGATAGAGGTGACGTTGTCCTTTAGAAAATTGATGAAAAAAAGAACCTAGCCGACCCCTTCACTAAAGCCCTAGCAATAAAGGAGTTCGACAACCACAAGTCAAAGATGGATATTAGATACTACACCGAGTGGCTTTAGGATAAGTAAAAGTTATTGAAAAATATGTTCCAAAGTCAATCGTCAGCCTGTTGATGGTTGAGCTATATTATTTGTATAATTGATTTATTAATAAAATATATTTTTGATATTTTTTCATCATAAAGAATTCATCTTCTAATGAACTCCATTATTGTAATGAAGTTCTTAAAACTATTTAGCTTCGATAAAGAGAGAATTTATCGATTAGTCCTTAAATATGTTCACGACCAAATGATAGGCTATTAATTAGGACGACAGCGTCTATCGAGCATAGGTCACTATATGCCATATGGATTGGTTGTCCTTTTAACCAACGAGTGTAGAGACACTGATATGGCATACAGGTGAGATTTATGGGTCTATCATCATTGAATATAACCAACTCCAGAGCATTCTACTATCAAGAATGTCTTTGATGGGATATAGGTATAAGTATCCCTTAGACCTAAGATTGCCTTAGTGACTTGCAAGCAACTCACTGTACTTTGGTATCGAACTAACTAAATTTGTAATTCAGTAACGGAAGGCTTTTGGGCATAGTCAAGTACTTGCAAAGTTAGAGTATGATCAAGATGGAATTGACCACTCCAAGAGTTGGAAAAGAATGTATCACTGTATTTGAATATAACAAAACCTTAGGCAGGGTAATCCATCAGATGGATTTGATATTTTCAAATATAATGTGGACAACTTGATCAAAGTTGACAGTTGAACTCTAAGATGTTCTATGAGTATTTTGGTCAAAGGGATGAATTACATGAAAACTATATCTGCATGGGTTCTAAGGATGTTGTTCTATATATTCGACCTATCCGACCGTCAGGTACCATTGCTAGATGGATACTTTGATTGATATAGGAATCTATTCTTGTGCAATCGACTTAGGTTCAAACCTATGAGGTCACACACATTAGAGCTCATGAACTGATCAGATGGTTGATCAACAATTGAAAATCATTATAGGGTTAAACAATCAATATGATTGATGTTTAGCCTAGTGCAAGCGTTACAGGAGAATCGATTAGCAATTTGATTGCTAATTGACTTAATTTGATTAAGTCAAAGGGATAAGATTAACTTTAATTAAATATAATTTAATTATATTTGGTTTGGGCTTGATTGGATCAAGTTCAATTGGCCTACTGGATAAGCCAAGTGCAAGAAAAAACTAGTCCTAGTTCAACTAGGACTTGGGTCAACCCAATTTTCTAATTTAATTAAAAAATTAAATTAAAATTAAATATAATTTAATTTAATTAAATTAAATTTTTAATTGAATTAAAATCTAATTTAATTTGGTTGACTTGGTTTCGATTTATTTTGGTTTGAGAAACCATGTTTGACCATGTCATAGATGGAATCCTAGTGAGAGTAGGATTCCACCTTGTGCCATCTTAGCCCTCTACACCCCCCATGCCTATTTTATAGAAATTTTTCATGGAAATTCTCTATCACCTAATCTTCATGCATGCCTCCTCTCTCCCTCTCTTTCTCATATGGTAATTTGGTGGTTGACCAAGTCAAAAGGAGAAGTTTGTTTTTGATCTAAGATTCTATGAGATAGAATTCTTATAAACCAAAACACCTCCTTCTATGTGTGCCACCCCTTTTCTATTTTTTTCTCCCTTATTTCATGTGAGAAAGAATGAATTTTGTGCATATATTCTTGCTGGATTCACCAAAACAATCAGAGGAGGAGCGTCCAAGAGTTGGGTGTCCCAACCTCTTGCCAAAACTAGTCCTTCTTTGTTTAGTTTTTGACATACAAAAGGACTCTTCTTTTCTATAAATTTAGGATTAATTTTGGCCTAATTTTTTCATAGAATATGAATCATTAAGAGAGCTTTGAGGTGTAAAAAAATTATAGAGAGAGAACCTCTGGGCATGGGGATTCCATAGACACTAAACTAGGTGTCTAGGTGAGAGAAAAAAGAAGAAGAAGAGGGTCTTCTTTTAGGGCTATCTTGATTTTCTCTTCTCCTCCTTCTTTTGAGAATTTTTTAAGAGAGTCTCAAATTTAAAATCTCTCTTCCTTCTTATGATATTTTGGAGAGTCCAAGTCTCGAAGAAGGAAGCATTGAATCGACTGTCGAAGAGAGATCAACACACTACTAGCATGTTGTGCTGATTTCCTGCATCAGGATATCAGATCATGTTCATGGGCTTGTGTGGATGACTCCTATAGGCTGGACACATGTGTAGCTCATGAATTCATCATCAAGCCTAGATCAGCAAGTTAGAACATCTAACTTGCTTAGGTATCGGATCTAATCTGTTATTCTATAGCGACATTAGATGCAGTATTGTAGCAAGTTGAGAAATCAATATGTTAATCTTTCCTTTATGATTTTAATTTTTTATTTAATATCATGCCTTGAATATATAATAAATCTTAGATCTAGGATATTTTCATACTTATTTAAATAAATATTTAATTTATTTAAATCTTCCACTGCATGATCTTGAAAAAATTTCAAGATCTACCCGTGAAACTCTAGATCTGGTTTCTTCAGTCAAAGGGATGAATTTTGCAGTAACCATATTCACGTAGGTTCTAAATATTGTGATTACACTATTCAGCCAATCCAAACATCAGGTACCATTGCTAGATGGTCACTTTGTTTAGTGCAAAAAATTGATTCCTATGCTACCAGCTTAGGTTTGAACCTGCAGGATCACATACGCTAGAGATTTCTATCCAATCTAATGGTAGATAAATAAAAGTTTAATTAGTGATTTTATCACTAATTAACTTAATTTTATTGATTAATGATTTTTGGTTCAAGTCCAATTGAATTAGATTCAGTTGAATTTGACTTGATTAGGTTATGAGATGACATAATCGCCAAGAAGGTTTGATCTATAATTTTATCAGGAGTTGGGCTTGATCAATTCTTAATTCTTTTAAAATTTAATTGAGCCTAATTAAGCTTAATTTAGTTGGATTTAATCTGATCTAATTGGGCCTAGCCAAATTAGTTTGGATTGGGTCTTAATTGGATAAGACTTGAATGACTATTTTGACTAGTCTTATGCGCCACATTACCCTGATCTTGCACCCATCCTTTTCTCCATGAGAATTGAGAATTCTCATCAAGAAATCCATGTATAAGAGGGTGCACACCCTTCCTTCTCACATTCTTAAGTGGATAAAATCAGATGGTTACTATTTGAATTCAAATGGTGTTTGAATTCGAATAAGCAATCACCTGAGCCTTATCCCTCCATGTGCTCTCTACTATATTTGGCATAGATTAAAAGGAGTTTTATGATTGGGCATGCATAGAATTTGAGATGAGAAGTCCTTCTCCATGAGATCCATCCTGTTGTGCAGGAAAAATAACAAGAGTTTTCTGAGAGAAATTTCAGAAAGGGTGTTGTGTTGGGTTCAAGGTGAGTGCTGCCCTAGGGTTTCAGCCTAGGGTTCAGGAAGAGAGAACGAGAGTTGTGAGCGTTAGAAAATCATGAGACTCTCGAGAGACCTTTCTCTATGTCTCCCCTACCTCTGGTAAATTTGTGGAGCATCCTAAAATCACTGGAGGGAGATCGAATTAGTTTGATCTAAATTAGTCATCGAAGCTTTTGGACGTCGAGCTAGCACTTAGGATGAGGCGATCAGGACCAAGAGCCTCATGTGGAGGATTTGTGCATGCCAGATGTATTGTGTGGCTACATCGCAATGAGTGGACCTCCTCGGCATCATTTGGACTATGGTGATTGACTACCTGTGCAAGGTAATGTGTTCTGAAAACATAAAGCAATAAAATATTTTTACTATAGTTGTTGTTTTTATTTTCAGATATGCATGCATATATGATACATTAGATCCTATAAGGTGTAGGATTTTCAAATTAGATCTATAGATCTTATTATTAATTTGATTAATAATAGTTTCCACTGCGTATGTTTTTTGGAAAATAATTTTTAAAGTAGAGCTAGAAATCCTACGTGCTCCCTTCAACATCCATTGGGTTAATTAGTATGATAACACATATTCTCAAGAGTTGAGAATTTGAGATATGTGTTGTCATAATTAACTCATAAACTACTTTCGATCATAGGATCATTAGAGGATGGTGATTGACATGAAAGATTGGTGTACGATCATTTCTTTAGGATAGATGTATCTTGAATCTATGGTGTAAAGATACTAGAGTGAAAGTACAAGTTCCTATTGAGAACAAGAATACTGAATATGACCACCTTGAGCAGTCATAGGAAGTCTACCTTCTCGATGATGATTAGCTCGATACTATAGTTGTGTGTCTGGCTCTTTGATGTGAGGTGTGTCAGTAGTTCACCTTGAGGGTGTTATGGTTTGACTATACCATAACTCAGTCTCCTAGCCATTTGGAACCCTAAGGTATATGTTGGCAACATAGCATGTTCATTATAAAAATTGAATTGCGCCAAGATGGGATCTATCAACCTCGACAGAGGAGGAGTAGTCCTATGATAATCATAAGATTGAGTCCTAAAGCCCATGACCATGGCAGTGTAAAATAATAGAAAGGAGTTTCTATTAGGATTTTACATTGCACTCGAATCAATGATTCAATCATATGACAGGTGTTGGGTCTGATGAGTTCATCTTGACCTAGATCCGGTCAGGACTCATGATAGAAGAACCCAATCATATAGTTGGTTGCATTGAGAGGTTCTTTTTTAGTTTTGATGGGTTGCCATCATATATTGCTAGATCTCATTGGTAGATTTTTGGATTAATTAGAATTATCTCGATGATCGACAATTCTAATTGGGCAAATCAGAAAGAGTTCTAGTCCATTGAAAGATATTTTGATGATGTCGATGATTGAGATCATGTCATATTCCATTATCATATAGAATTGAATCTAACTAGATCATACAAATAAGGGTTTGGATCTGGATGTCATTAATTAAGCTCACGTGGTCTGATTAATTTGGATTAGATCCAATTAGGTTCAAGAAAATCATGCTAGCATACGATTGGACCTAATTTTCTCCTTTTATGGATTTCTTGTTTAGTCTGGACTAAGTCAAATTAGATTTGGCTCATCTAGAAATTCTGTATGGATTTATCGTGGTTTGATTAGATCTTGTCCTAGCTAGATCAAGTCCTATCTTGGTATTAGATAAGGAGCATCAGGACAAGGGGCGCCAAGTGTTGGCACCCCCAATTTTGACTTGGTCTTTGCAAGAAGGGAGAAGGATGCGCACCCCTATTTTTCCTCTTGGGGCACGCACCCCTAGATTCTTTCCTAGAGAGAGAACCCCTGGGGTGCACACCCACTTCTCTCTTGGCATGTGCCAACTTATGGATAGGGATAAGGTTTGTTGGAGGAGTTTTTGTTCCAGCAAAAATTGTTGGATGTAAACTTATTTGAATTGGTCAAACAAAATCAAATACCTAGAGAGAGATTATCTAGTGCATGCCCAACACCCATTTTGTGTGACAAAATGGAGAAGAAAATTAGAAAGGGGCATGAAAAGTCAAGGAGTCTTTTCGCTTTAATCAAATTGACTCGGTCAATTGCTTAAAGCCCTAGGACTCTTAGGTATCCTATTTTGTCTATAAATAAGAACCTAGTCAAAGAGTTTGGCCATTCCAGATTAAGAGCATGATGTTATTGTTAAGACACCATGTTTATCAATTTAATTTCAACTTCTTAAAATAATTAAAAATACATAGAAAGTAGTGAGTCGGATTGAATCCATAGGGAAGGTAGTGCTTTAGATTTGAAATCTTTGATTTTATAAAAAAAATTAAAAATAAAATTAAAGTCAAAAAATAAAAATAAAAATTTTATTTAATTAAATAAAAAAATTTAAAAAGCATGAAAGTAAATTTTGGGTACTAAGATCTACTAGATCTTAGCATATACTTACAATAAAATTAAATTTATAAATAAAATTATAATAAAAATAAAGAGCAATTAAAAAAGCATGAATTTAAAGGGTAGAAAAATAAATTTTGCATTAGTTTAATGTTTGAAATTTAAATACATAAAATTTAAAAAGAATAGGTAAAGATAATAAAAATTAGAAATAGGCAATTTTGATCTTGGATCGGCGTTGGCATTGAGATGGTGTAGAAGATTGATTCTTCCACTCAGCACTATCTTCCTTGAAGCAACTGTTAACCTAAGCTCAGCCTCTATCCTATACCATAGCCTTCCCTTGATCGAAGATAGTGAACTCTAGAGGCCTGGAGTCCTTTAAATAGAGTGGAGAGAGAGCAGGCATGAAGAATACTGATAAAATTGGATTAAAACTCTTTGTAATCAAGTCAAACTAGCCTCTCTACTATGAATATGAAGACCTGATTTTTTTTGGCCATTGGATGCTGATCAAACCATCAAAAAATCATCCAAAAATCTTCTTTAAAAGCTTAAATCATGTCGGTCTGGTTTCTGGCTATTAGATCAAGTCAATCAGGCTAATCTAGACCCTTGGATCATGCTCAAGAAGTGTGAATCAGGCTGGGATCTTTTGTCGACTATTCGATCAAAATCTAGGCAAGATTTGGCCATTGGATTATTTCCTGGATTGTTTGGGACCGTCAGATGACATAAATGAGAGTTGAAGCCTTCAAATCAAATTAGGAAAACTCCCAAGCCATTAGATTTGGATCAGCAATAATATGAACCATCGGATTGTGCAGTTACTGTACATATGGACCGCATGGATCGAGCGCATCATAGACCTAGATGAATCAACACCGACACACCACTTGAAATTATGATTCTGCACCACGCACCATGTTTTTTCATGGTAGACTTGTTAAGGGTCTACGGTGTGGTGAAACCAACTATGGATAGCATGGTATTTGATGATAGTGTGATGTCAGTTCTAGAGGGGGCTTGTCTAGATGGATCGTGTGCAGGTGTGGGCTGTGGGCTGGCACTAGGCCACGCTCAACCAATCACATCAGGCTCATTCCTTTTCATTTTTTTATTTTTTATTTTTTATTTCTTGTTTCTTTGAATTTTTGTATAGGCTCTATTTTACATTCAATTTGCTCCAAATTTACTTCATTTTGATTAGAAAAATGAGCTCTTTTCATTTATGATCATATTTTCTAAAAAAGATAAATAAAAATATTAATTTTTAAAAATAAAAATAAATTAATTTATAAATTAATACTTTTATTAGTGCATTTATGGTATTTGTCATAGCTCCCAATAAAAGTTTTGCTCATCCTCGACTAAAAGAAAAATTTAATTTTGGATACCTTTTAAGCTTTAGAGTTTTGAATTTTATTGAGCAATTTCTAAAATAGCCATTGATATTTAGTAGAGCATAAATGAGGTATATCATTGGAGTATTAATACTAACTAATATAAAAATTAAGTGAAAAACATTCAACCTTTCTTAACTTTTTCTAAAATGTCCCTACCTTTATCTCTAAATCATCTAAACTTTCATATAGACAAGTGTATTGTTACTTCCATCCTTTAGTTATTGAATTATTTTCTTCACATTATCCATTTTTTAGTGCGAATGTCATTGCTTACTTAGGCAATGGGACTCAATTTCTCAAAAGAAAATCAATATATATATTTTTTAATATTGTACCGCTATTTAGTATCTTAATCCCTTAAGCTTTCTTTTTGATCCATGTAGCGAGTCTTGGACCAATAACTTTCAAACCAGTTGGCTTTAGGATATTAGGTAAAAAATATCCCTTGGGCTTACTAGCTTAAATCAAATAGGCTACGAGTTATGATTAGCTTTACAATTAGTTTCTTTGCCTTTTCCATCTTTTGATGTGGAACTTAATGCTTGTTTAGGCAAAGAGGTCCGATTACTCAATAAAAAGTACTTAAAAATTATTTTATTTTAATTTTTTTAATAAAAAAATATATAGTTATCCTACATAAGCTTGTAAAAAAAATTTTTTTTTAATGTTGATAGGAGAAATTAGAAATGCTCGAAGAAAAATTATTTATGTTCTAGACTTAACTCTTTATTAGATTTTCTTAATACTTAATCCCTTAATATCTCAAATTTTCTTATCTATGCATCAATTTTCTTTTTAAGAATGTTTAGTTTTACTTGATTCATAAGCATAATCGGATGTCTAAATGCTAAATACTAACATCCTCAAGGACTATTTAAAAATTTTGATTATTCTTCCCCCTAACTTAACCGACATTGTCATCAATAGAGAAGAGAAAATAAAGGTTGCAATAAAGAATTGAAAAGAATACATCTAACTCAATGAGTTTTAGTCCAGTATAGGTCTTTAAAAATTTAACTCTTCCTCCAACTTATTCAATATATCTTAAAACAAAAATAAATTAAAAAGATAAATTAGATGTAAGAAAAATAAATATTGGGTTGCCTTCCAATAAATGCTAAGTTTACCATCTTCAGCTAGACACAATGTAGTTTATCTATCCCATGTCAAATACTGAATTGACAAATTTTAATGGTTTTAGTTGCCAATCCTAGGAAGATAGATTATGATCCCTTTATTGATATATTTGTTATTAATTTTAGGAACATAGTATGCAACCCCAATCTTACACCCTTATTTGTTAAGAATTTCTCCGATTTGTTCTTCTAAAACACTCATATATTGTATTTTTAGGTTAGAAGTTAAGTTTGGTGCAATGGGTAAATGGAAGGATGACTAAAGGCAATTATAGTTTTAGAGGCAGATTAATATAAGCTTGCTTAAACAACTCCATTAGCTCTTCATTGCATGACCCTTGCTCTTTATGGAAAGAACCTACTTCTAGGGGTGAAGAGAATGGAATTTTAGGTTTACAGGTCTTGAGCAAATCATTCACTCTCTTCTTTCCTTTGTCTATCTCATTAAAATTTGAACCAGCATCAATACCAATTTCGGGCTCAGGTTTTTCTATATGGTTAGTCTCAGTACTATCCTCTTCTTCTAAATTTTTATCTTGACTAGTATTAATACTAGCCTCTCTCACTTGATCTTGGTATGGGTCCTTAAAAATCCTATCACTTCTAAATTCATAAATTACTTTGGCATTCTCAAATTAAGGATTCTTAGGTAAGACAATAGATTGATGACTAGGTCCAGATAGTTGGTAAATATTAAGTGGGTTGTTTATAAGTTTTTTTAATGGTTGGCACTATAATTGACCTAGTTCTCTCCTCATGGTAAACTCAGCTAGTTGCCCTGTTTGAGCTTCCAACCTGGCAATAGATTACTGTTGAGTTAGAATCGATTATTATTGGATCAAAATTAATTATTGCAGTTGATTAAATCTGTCATCGGCTAGATTGGTTTATTGAGAAGGTGGTTATGATGACTGATTATAATATGATGGCTTGGTAGACTAACCAGGTTAATCTCTATTATAGGCATAATTCTGATATTAGGGTCTATTTTGAAAGTTTTGGATAGGTGAAATTTGGATCTGAGCCTGAGTCTATTGAGGTATTTAAGGAAAACTAGGATGGTTCCTCTAATTTAGGTTATATGAATTTAAAAATGGATCATTAACTAGCTTGGAGTAGCCATGTATAGCTTGGAATTGTTCATGGATAAAAGATAAAAATTGTGTTGCTATGAAATATTCACTCACATGATAGGCTGCGCTAGTATAAATAGAACAAATCATCTGATAATTAGAGGGTGATGTGTATTGTGCAGAAGATTATTGACCTAGTATTAGGAATTGATTTAATTTCTAGGCAAGAAGGTCGACTTTATTTATTATATTCATATCAGCCTTAGAAGTTGGTTCTGGATATTTGAATTCATAGATCCTTGCTTGATTTTGGTAACAAGATAATGAAGCATGGTTAATTAAGTTTTCACTTAAGATTTTGAATAAAGCATAGGCTTTGTCCTCACTTTTGTTCATAAATGCACCTCTACAGGATGCATCAACCATCTATCTATATTGGACTCCTAAATTCTTATAAAAAGCTTGAACTATTTGCCACATAAATAGACCATGATGTGGACATTTTTTAAGAAGTTCCTAAACCATGACTCATGAATTTGTTTCTTTGGAAGCTAAGCAAATCCAGTGATGGTTCGACCTATGGAATAAAATTTCTTAAGAAATTTATATTACAAGCCCAAGTTTTGATTGGTCTTCCTATTATGCCAAGCCGATACTTAGCTTTATTTTTTAATAAAAAGAAAAATAAGATTAGTCTAAGGGCATCATCAGTTAAATTTTGGATTCTCACTATAGAGCAGATTTCTAAAAACTCATCTAAATGCTTATAAGGGTCTTCATTGGTGTTCCCATAGAAAGATGGGAGCATCTAAATTATGGTTGACTTGATCTCATAGTGGATAGTATGGATATCAGGCAATTGGATAAAGTCGATGTATTATAGAAGAAAGAAATAAAATATTTCTTCATCTGCATAGGTGATTCTTTAGGATTTTCGATCATTTGATTATCGAATTTAATATGAATCAACCATTTGATTTTATGATTGGATTCATCTAGGTCAAAAAAAGTGATCTCCTACCATACATATACTAGTGCAACCCTAACTCATGGTTTAGAATATTTTAGATTTATTATTATTATTTTATTATTTTATTATTTTTTATTATTTAATTATTTTTGGTTTAATTTATTTTTATTTTTATTATTTTTTAGAAAGGAAAAGAAAAGGAGAAGAAAGAGAGAAGAGTTCTAAAGAAGAGAACCTAAGGAGTCCTAAAGCTAGGAAGAGAGAGAAGAATTAGTTAAGTTAGGTTTAATGTTGGTTAGTAATCAAGTTGGATAATCAATCCTGATTAAGGGTTATCCTAGATCAAGATAGCTCCTAACCATCAAGATCACCTTCAAATCCTCTAAGTAAAAGATCAGACAATCAACTAGCTAGATAAGTGTAAGGTCGGTAGCAGTCTCCTGTTGCTTTTCTTAGACACCAATTATCTTGACAGGTAAGCTAATGGAATTAATTAAATAACCATCTTCCTTTGGAAAGTAGTCCTTAAACCACTTTCCTTAGACACTAGTCAAACTAACTAACCCTCATCCGATCCAACTCTTAGGGTTCCTTATCCTAATGAGCTTGAGTTCCTAGGACCGATATCTAATTGATTTTAAGTTAAAGGCTTAGGTTATGTAGATGCTTGTTGGTTATTTATAGGCCGAGGAAGAATGATCAATTTTTTATTTTATCTTGTTTAATGGATTGTGCCCTTAAATTGATTAAAAATGAATATGCCCAATCACTTTTGATGCATGCTAATCTATAGCTATGGCAAATGCACCAGTTGATCAAGTAATAAAGTAAGTGAGTAGAGTATCATCCCTAGAGGATTAGAAAATAAGCACTGAAAAGCTCTTTTCTATGCTTTATTTAGAAGACTAATTTATGAGAATAAAAAATTAAAGAATAAAATAAAGAAATAATTAAAAATTAAAAGGAAATAGAGAGAGTGTAATTATTAGGGTTTTAAACTTAAGAGTAATAGGTTACTAAGGCAATCGGTTCACCAACTCAGTCGATACAACATTCAGGTAATTAGGTTAATTTTGTTTCATGTGACGGTAGAGTCTCCTAGTTTATTCACAATCCTTTGGTCTTGGCGTAGCAAAACTATCAATATTTATTAATTACCCTTTGGTCCAGGTATAATTTAAATAAATATCGATGCATTAAGTTTTGTGAAATCCTCTAATTAAAATATGCTGCATCCAAAGCACACTAAAATTCCTGCATGTATAAGAATTCTAATTCGATTAATAATACAAGGTATATAATCAAGAAGCAATAACATAGATGTACTTGGTCCATATCATCTATGTTCATCAGATTAATTAGAAGATGGCCAGTAATCTAAAAGCATTAAGATCATATTTATATACTCCTCATGAATAAAATTTAAAATTAAAAATAAATCATATAGAATATTGCATCAAAAGAGTGGCGACACCTTAGCCTTAGTAAAAAAAAATTTAGTTCATGATAATAAGTTCAAAAACAATAAATAAAATAAAAAGCATGAAGAAATTAGACTGTTTATTTGCTGAAATTGATTGTTCGTTGCTCTTGATGTGGAAAACTCAATGAAGAAGAAGAGAAGCCCCTTGATCGATGTCCTAATTATCGAAAGAAAAAAAGAAGAAGAAAGGAAAATAATAAAGAAATAAAAGCTCTTTTTCTTCTTTCTCCCTTAAAACTCTCAAGCCCTCTCTAAAATCTCTCTAAAGATCTCTCTCTATTTTTCTCTATTACTCTCTGTTACTATTCTAAAACTCTCTTTCGACAGCAACAGCAACATGGTCTTTTAATAGGCTAAGGAGAAGAGTTTCTATCGAAATCCCTCAAAAAATCTTGGAAGAATTGGGTTTAAATCTCCTAACACAACTCATATTGAAATCTAGATCATTCTGACCATTGGATGATGATCAAACGGGCCAAAAACCACTCAAAAATTGATTTAAAAACCCAAATCAAATCTTAATTCATTTGGACCGTTGGATCAGCCTTGAAGATCAAATTTGGGCCATCAAATCATGGCCAAAGAAGCCTTTGATTCTTAGTTTAAAATCAATAATGCATCTCCACCGTTGGATCTCGATCGGAAGCTGCATCCACCATTCATCAGCGCATAAATTTCAGCCATTCGATCAAATCCTAGAGAACAGCATCCATTGGATCAAGAAAAATTCTCAAAATACCCTTTGTAGACCATGTGCAAGCTAGATGTTGCATGGACCACTACTTCCTTCAGCCAATCGAAGTGCGCTTATTGCTGTGAAATCCCCAAAATGCCCTCGCCTGGTCACTGTAGTGGTCCATCGTGTGCCGCAAAAAATCCTGACATCAGCATGGTGTATGAAGGGAAATCCTAATTTTCCGGATTAGGTTCGTTCAGATCGGATTGGATCAAGAGATATATTTCAAATTTTTTTCTCTTTGATTTTAATCAGATCTGAGATATTTTAGATATGATTATTATTATTTTAGATATAAAATAAAATCTATATAAATTAAATCAAATTTAATTTATCTTGATATGGGTAATCCTATTACCCATTGATGATCCTGTATGCAGCGGAAGGTTCTAGATCTAGCCACGCAAGTGCCTGGCCTTTACCAGTATCCACTCAAACTGGATCTAGAGATCCTCTTCTTCTCTATCACATCTCCAGAAATCAGATCTGGATCTGATCTGAAGGATCTTCAAAACTTTTTTTGAAGATCAGCAGTCGTCCTTTGCAGCAGCGCAGCCTTCCAGCTCTTAGTCACCTTTCTTTGATCTGGATCGCACCAACCAAGCTCCAAAACCCTTTTGGACGTGGAGAGAAGAGGGAGAAGGTGGGTTTGGCATGGAGGAAGAGGGAAGAGGCAATCTTGGGGCATGGGGAATTGTGATTCAAACATCATCACTTCCAATCATAATCTGGGTTGGGCGCAGGGTCTTATTTATAGACTATCTGTGATCCAACTTCTCTTCTTCCCAACCAATCACAACTCTTTGTGAAATCAGATCTAAATCTGATTGGTGGGAATAGAGTCCCCTGGATTCCTCCTTAGAGGGCGCCTAAGACCAGTCAAAGTTGGTTCTTAGGAGAACTCTAATTGGAATCCAAAAAGGAGATGGAGTCCCTATCCAACAGGGACTCCTAGGCGCCTCCAACTTGGGCACACGCCAAGGGTGGCGTGCGCCCTCTTCCTTGCCAGGTTCTGGCAGGGGGACAGGCCCCCACCAGCTCTCCAATAGGTGCATGACATGTGGTCAAAAGTCAAAGTATCAATGGTCAACATTTGACCAGTCAAAGGTAGACTTTTGACCAAAGTCAAAGAACAAGAAATGGCAGGTGACCAAAAATGGCAGGTAATGTCTTACAAAATAAGACAACCTTTTCTGACTTGGACAACCTCCAGTCAGACCATATGAAGGCCTCTGATTGAGCACAAACTCCTTTGGCTCAGTCAGGACAACTTATTTATGATAGTAAAAGAAGAACGTTAGGTTCAATCGAGTGCTAGCACGATTTTCCTTGAACCTAATTGAATCTCATTCAGATCAATTGAACTAGATCAGTTCAATTGATGATCATCAGATTCAAACCCTTGTTTGTGTGACCCAGTTAGGTTCAGTTCTGTATGGTAATGGGATATGTCATGATCTCTATCATCGACATCATCGAAACTCCTTTCGATGGATCAGAACTCTTCTGATTCGAACAGCTAGAATGATCGATCATCTAAATCATTCTAATTGCTCCCAAAATCCACCAGTGACACCTAGCAGTATATGGTGGCAACCCATCAGAGCTGAATGCGAACCTCTTGGTGCAGCTACCTGTGTGATTAAGTTCTTCTATCTTGAGCCCCGATCAGATTAGGGTTAAGGTAAACTCGTCAAACCCTAGTCTTCTGTCATATGATGTAATCATTCGATTCGAGTCCGAATGTGAAAATCTAAATAGAAACTCTTTCTATTATTTCACTCTGCCATGGCCATGGACTTCTGGACTTGATTCTCATGATTATCATAGGGCTGCTCCTCTACCACCGAGGTAGATAGATTCCATCTTGATGCAATCCAGTTCCTACAATGAACATGCTATAGCCAACATACACCTCAGGGTTCCATATGGCTAGGAGACCGAGTAATGGTGTAGTCAAACTATAACACCCTCAAGGTGAACTGCCGATGCATCTCAGGTCAAAGAACCAGACACACTACTGCAGCATCGAGTCAGTCATTGACGAGAAAGGTAGACTCCCTAATGACTACTCGAGGTGGTCACGCTCAGTGCCCTCGTTCTCTAACGAGTACCTGTACTCTCGCTCCGGTGTCTCCACACCATAGACTCAAGACTCATCTACTAAAGAGAAGCGATTGTACACCAACCTTCCGGATCAATCACCATCCTCGTGATGATCCTATGGTCGGGAGCATTTTATGAGTTAATAATGATTATTCATGTCTTAAATTTTCAACTCTTGAAAATATGAATTATCATTACCATTAACTCAAAGGATGTATCACAGACACTAAATACACATATGTGATAGAAAATAATCCCATTTTATTGATTATTAGTCAAAATTATAATTTTGCCCCTAGAAGTGTATTACAAGTGTCAGCCAATTCTGGCTTCTAGGGCACATATATCTAACAATCTCCCACTTATCCTAAAGCCAATTGGCTACAAGTCTAAGTCCCATCTTCTCAAGGTGGGCTTCGATCTTCTGCTGGCCCAACGGCTTTGTAAGTGGGTCTGCCACATTATCTGTGGAGTTGACTCTCTTGACCTCGACGTAACCCTTCTCGAGGTAATCGCGGATGAGGTGGTATCGCCGCTCAATATGCTTGGATTTCTGGTGAGACCTCGGCTCCTTAGCAAGGGCTATGGCGCCATTGTTGTCGCAGTATAGAGGAATGGCATCTGATGGCATTACTCCAATTTCTGCAGCAAACTTCTTGTACCAGAATGCTTCCTTTGCAGCCTCTGATGCAGCGATATATTCTGCTTCCATGGTGGAATCTGCTATCACGGTTTGCTTGAAACTCTTCCAGCTGACAGCACCACCATTGCACACAAACAGACTCCAGATGTCGACTTTCGATCATCTATATCGAACATGAAATCCGAGTCTGTGTATCCCTGGACTTGGAGTTCTCCATTACCAAAGACCAACATCATATCCTTAGTTCTTCTCAAGTACTTAAGGATACATTTCACAGAAGTCCAGTGTTCTTCACCTGGATTTGACTGATATCTGCTTGTGACACTCACAGCATGGGCTATATCAGGTCGTGTACATAGCATGGCATACATGAGGCTCCCTATTGCAGAAGCATAAGGGATCTTGCTCATGCATTCTATTTCCTCAGGTGTGCTGGGGCACATCTTCTTGGAAAGATGAATACCATGTCTGAAGGGTATTAATCCCCTCTTAGAGTTTTCCATACTAAACCTCTTTAGTACTTTCTCTATGTACATCTTCTGTGAAAGTCCTAGCATCCTATTCGGTCTATCCCTATAGACCTTAATTCCTAGAATAAAGGATGCTTCACCTAGGTCTTTCATGGAGAATTCCTTGGACAACCATATTTGACTGTTGTCAACATGGGAATATCATTCCCAATAAGGAGGATGTCATCCACGTACAATACGAGGAAGACAACAGCGCTCCCACTGACCCTTTTTGAAAACACATGGTTCCTCTTCATTTTTGATGAAACCAAACATTTTTGATCACATCATTGAAACGAGTGTTCCAGCTCCGAGATGCTTGCTTAAGTCCATATATGGACCTTTGCAGCTTGCAAACCTTGTGATCAGTATCACTGGATGTGAAACCTAGCGGCTGTTCCATATAGATATCTTCCTCAAGATATCCATTTAAGAATGCCGTTTTCACGTCCATTTGCCATATTTCATAATCGAAATAGGCTGCAACGGCAAGCAATGTGCGGATGGATTTTAGCATAGCCACTGGGGAAAAGGTATCCTGATAGTCAATGCCTTCGCGTTGACTATAACCTTTTGCCACTAGTCTAGCCTTGAATGTCTCCACATTCCCATCTGCACCAATCTTTCTCTTGAAGATCCATTTACACCCAATAGGTACTATACCTTCTGGTGGATCTACCAAGGTCCAGACTTGGTTTGAGTGCATCGAGTCAATTTCTGACTGCATTGCCTCTAGCCATTTCTCGGAGTCGATATCTGATATCGCCTCGTTGTAGGTTTTGGGATCATCACCATGAGCACCATTACCTACGAGGAACATTTCCTCTACTTCCTCTGAAATAATACCTAAGTATCTTTCAGGGGGATGGAAAACTCTTTCCGATCTACGAGGTGGAGGAGGTAGTGTTCTTATTGGCTCAACCTGATTTGGTTCCAATTGGTCCTTAGCTCGTTGTACTTGTGAGACTTTCTCATCAAGCTTGAATCTGCTTTCCAATGCCGCTATCTTGAATAAACTATTTTTCAAGAAAGATGGCATGTCGACTCACAATCACATTGTGGTCTTCTGGAATGTAGAAATAGTATCCTAATGACTCTTTAGGATATCCTATGAATCGAGCTCTGAAGGACCTAAACTCTAACTTGTCCGCTTGTTGTCTTTTGACATGAGCCGGACAACCCCAAATTCTGAGATGACTCAGACTTGGTTTCTTACCGTGCCATATCTCATACGGTGTGGTAGGAACGATTTTAGAGGGAACCCTATTCAGTAGATAAATTGAAGTTAACAATGAGTGTCCCCAAAGAAAATCAGGGAGGTCTGTGAAGCTCATCATGGATCGAACCATATCCAATAGAGTCCGATTTCTCCATTCTGAAACCCCGTTGAGTTGAGGTGTTCCTGGTGGAGTCCATTGAGAGACTATGCCATTTTTCCTTTAGATAGTCTAGGAATTCCTGGCTAAGGTATTCACCTCCTCGATCTGATCGAAGAACCTTAATGGGTTTTCCAGTTTATTTTTCTACTTCATGTCTGAATTCTTTGAACTTTTCAAAAGCTTCAGACTTGTGTCTCATAAGATACACATACCCATACCTAGACAGATCATCGGTAAAGGTAATGAAGTAGACAAAATTGCCTCTAGCCGGCACATCAAATGGGCACACATCAGGAGATCTGTGGCCCTCTCCCCATGTCCTACAAAAGAAGGAGTTTAGTCATTTTGCCTTGAAGACAAGATTCACAAGTTGGATATGACTCAGAAGTCAATGGACTCAATAGCCCATTTTTCTCCAATTTGTTGATCCTATCTTCTGCTATATGACCTAATCTCAGGTGCCATAGATATCTATCGTTTGGACTATCCCTAGGTCGTTTGGCATTCACGTTTTGCTCGATAGTTAGAATAGGTACATCAATATGTAGCTGATAAAGACCATTAATAAGGAAACCATTTGCAATTTTATTTCTTTCATAAAGAATGTTACAATGGTCCTTAAAGAAGGTAATCACATAACCTTCTTGTGCTAAGCATGAAACAGAAATCAAATTCCTGCTAGCTGCAGGCACATAATAACAGTCTTTCAAAACTAAGTCTAAACCAGATGGTAATCGAAGAGGGTATGTTCCCACGGCTACTGCAGCAACTCTTGCTCCATTACCGATGCGTAGGATCATGTCTCCATCCCTCAGCCTCCTGCTATCCTCAAGACCCTGCATGAAAGTGCACAGATGAGCACTAGAACCAGAGTCAAGCACCCAACTGGATGCAGAAGAAACCGTAAGGTTAGACTCAATAACGAGCATACCTCCAGAAGGACCTTCCTTCTTGTTCTTCAGGGTGGCCAGGTAAGTAGGGCAGTTCCGCTTCCAATGGCCGTCGCTGTTGCAATGGAAACACTTTCCTTTGACATCGGCCTTTTTCTTCGATTCTGCCTTCTTCTTCTTTGATCCTTCCACCTTTTGCTTTTTCACAGACTTCTTTTTCTTTCCATAAGACTTTCTTTTGGAAGAAGTCCATTCCATAGCAAGAACTGAGCCTTTAGAACCTTTCATAGAAAGCTCAGCGGTAACCAGCATATTCATTAATTCGGCCAAGGAATTTTGAAGTTTATGCATGTGGTAATTCATGATGAATTGCCCATATGCATCAGTCAAGGATTGCAGAATAATATCATTCTGCAGGTCCAAGTCCAACTTCACACCGAGCTTCTCAAGCTCTTCCATGTCCTTGATCATTGTCAGACAGTGATCTTGGACTGACTGCCCATCACGCATCTTAGCCTTAAAAAGTCATTTCGTGACTTGATATTTGGCTGCGCGACTCTGTTCACCAAACATCTCCTGCAGGTGAGCCAACATTTGGCGAGCAGTCCCGATATCTTCATGTTGGCGCTGGAGCTCATCAGACATCGAGCCCAACATGTAATATCTGGCCTTATTATCTTCGTCTATCCATTTTTTCCAGAGATGCTCTCTGTTCAATAGATGGATGGGCTGGTAAGGTGGGAGGGTCCTGGTCCAAAACATGGGTTAACTTCTCGAAACCCAAAATAATTTTGTAGTTCCTGAGCCAATCTTTATAATTGGGTCCAGTCAGTCTATGTGTGTCCAGGATACGTGCCAATGGGTTGGACGCAGACATTTTCCTGTAGAGAGTCAAAGATTCTAGTTAGATACTGTAATTATTGACTTGACCAATTTATTTAGAAATTTTATTTTTAAATAAATTAGCTCCCACTATTTTCTCGGATCCCTACACTCCCTCTGTAGAGATGCAAAAATCTCCATGATTAATGATTTCTAGTGGGTGGTGCGGTCTCACCAACTGACTCATCACCTCACCTAACAGTTATTGGTGATGGGTTAGCCAATGAGTGAACAACTCTTGTTCAATGATTCTCTAATCATGGTGCACCCAAACTTGGTCTCTAATTCATGAATCTCACCGTATCCAAAATATTGATCCACTCCTTAGTTAAGTCAGACCCACCATTTGCATAGACTGGGTTCCTAATTGAGTCTCTCACCGTATCCAAAAATATTGAGCCCAACTCATCCTCCAGCCCATAGCATCCAATGCCTAATAGACATGGTTGCATCTTCCCGGTGCAACTGAGCCACTGTATCCAGCCGAGAACAATCAACCCCGGGAAGGGCCCGCACATCTACAATGGTGGAAGACCTCAGACTTAATCTTTTCTTAGGGAGAATTGATTCAGGTCTCATTAAACTAGACTTGGCATTAGTCATAACAATTATGACTAACCTAGTGGCATGGGTTAGCTCGGATTATTGACCACCTCAGATCAGAACTGTGTCAACAGATATGGCCAGGTAAGTGAGACCGGTGGAAGGAATATGCCATTAACTCGTACAAGAACGCATTCAGGTCGAGTAGCTTCCAATTAAAAACCAGTCGGTCGTATGTGCCAAACTTACCTTAGACACCAAATTGTTGAGTCAGAACCAATTGGGTTAGCCTACAATCCAGACTCTAACCTCTGAGCCTAATTAGGTCTTGCTTGATCGTGACTCGATCTTGACCCAGACTTAATCCTATTAGGCTGGTCAATTTAAGCATTGTTGATCCCATCTAACCAACTCTTGATTCGGTTTGATCAACCGCTTAGACCTAATTGAGCTACCCAAGCCCGAACCCAGTATTATGAATATGTCTTAGATCTAAAATTCTCAATTTTAGACCTAATTAATATTCCATAAACTTAATTTTTAATTAAGTAGGGTTCATAAACAAAATATGCACAATAAATCCTAGGGTTTCAGGATCTAGGGTTTTGCAGAAAGTAAGTTTTGGGTTTCTGATTAAGGACGAACACGCAGCACCCCTACACATCATAAGAACACCCCATCGAATGGGAAGAGAGGGCCTTTAAACCCTTCTTCGTTCTTATGACCGGACGGCCAAGAGGAACGCCTTAATCAGGAACATGCAATACTACAAAACAGTTTTAGATCTATATCATATATCTCATATACAAATTAGATCTAATCATGGCATATTTTGCATACATCTCATGTATCGAATCATGCATATTTTCAGATCTAAATTATCTCATAATAATCTAAAAAATTAGATTTAAATTGATCTAATCAAAATAAATTCTAATCTAGACAATTATGTAGAACTATTCTACAACTAGTCTAGACATGCATCAATCATATCTCATATGATATTTAAAATTAAATAATTTTTATTTGCTATTTTTTAGATGTTATTATAACCATTATAATATCAAAAAATAGTAAATAAATAGATCTAAAATATGATTTAATCAGATTAAATCAAAAACATGCAAAACTATTCTATAGAACTATTCTATTTTAGAACTAGTCATGCATATTTTCTAATCTTAGATCCAAATCATTTAATTTTAATTTTTTCTGATTTCAGATCTGATCACATCTCATGTGACATCTAAAATTACTTTATTTTCTAATTAAAATAAATTTAAAATTAGATCTAAACAATTTTAGAACCTTGGCTCTGATACCAGTTGAAGGGAAATCCTGATTTCCCGGTCCAGGTTCGTTCAGATCTGATCAGATCAAGAGATATATTTCAAAATTTTTTTTCTTTGATAATAATTAGATCTTGAGATGTTTTAGATCTAATTCTTATTATTTTAATAAATAAAATAAAATTTAAGATAAATTAAATCAAATTTAATTTACCTGATTTGGGTAATCCTATTATCCCTGTTGATGATCCTGTATTGCAGCGGAAGGTTCTGGATCTAGCCACGCAAGCGCCTGGCCTCTACCGATATCCACTCGGGCTTGGATCTGGAGATCCTCTTCTTCTCTATCACATCTCCAAAAATTAGATCTGGATCTGATCTGGAGGATCTTCAAAACTCCTTTTGAAGATCAGCAGTCGTCCTTTGCAGCAGCGCAGCCTTCTTGCTTTTGATCGCCTTTCTTTGATCTGGAATCGCACCAACCAAGTCCAAAACTCCTTTTGGACGTGGAGAGGAGAGGGAGAAGGTGGGTTTGGCATGGAGGAAGGAGGGAGAGAGGCAGCCTTGGGGCATGGGGAATTGTGATTCAAACATTCATCTTCCAATCATAATCTGAGTTGGGCGCAGGGTCTTATTTATAGACTATCTGTGATCCAACTCCTCTTCTTCCCAACCAATCACAACCCTTTGTGAAATCAGATCTAAATCTGATTGGTGGGAATAGAGTCCCCTGGATTCCTCCTTAGAGGGTGCCTAAGACCAGTCAAAGTTGGTTCTTAGGAGAACTCTAATTGGAATCCAAAAAGGAGTGGAGTCCTTGTCCAACAAGGACTCCTAGGCGCCTCCAACTTGGGCACACGCCACCCTTGGCGTGCGCCCTCTTCCTTGCCAGGTTCTGGCAGGGGGACAGGCCCCCACCAGCTCTCCAATAGGTGCATGACATGTGGTCAAAAGTCAAAGTGTCAATGGTCAACATTTGACCAGTCAAAGGTAGACTTTTGACCAAAGTCAAAGAACAAGAAATGGCAGGTGACCAAAAATGGCAGGTAATGTCTTACAAAATAAGACAACCTTTTCTGACTTGGACAACCTCCAGTCAGACCATATGAAGGCCTCTGATTGAGCACAAACTCCTTTGGCTCAGTCAGGACAACTTATTTATGATAGCAAAAGAAGAACGTTAGGTTCAATCGAGTGCTAGCACGATTTCCTTGAACCTAATTGAATCTCATTCAGATCAATTGAACTAGATCAGTTCAATTGATGATCACCAGATTCAAACCCTTGTTTGTGTGACCCAGTTAGGTTCAGTTCTGTATGGTAATGGGATATGTCATGATCTCTATCATTGACATCATCGAAACTCCTTTCGATGGATCAGAACTCTTCTGATTCGAACAGCTAGAATGATCGATCATCTAAATCATTCTAATTGCTCCCAAAATCCACCAGTGACACCTAGCAGTATATGGTGGCAACCCATCAGAGCTGAATGCGAACCTCTTGGTGCAGCTACCTGTGTGATTAAGTTCTTCTATCTTGAGCCCCGATCAGATTAGGGTTAAGGTAAACTCGTCAAACCCTAGTCTCTGTCATATGATGTAATCATTCGATTCGAGTCCAATGTGAAAATCTAAATAGAAACTCTTTCTATTATTTCACTCTACCATGGCCATGGACTTCTGGACTTGATTCTCATGATTATCATAGGGCTGCTCCTCTACCACCGAGGTAGATAGATTCCATCTTGATGCCAATCCAGTTCCTACAATGAACATGCTATAGCCAACATACACCTCAGGGTTCCATATGGCTAGGAGACCGAGTAATGGTGTAGTCAAACTATAACACCCTCAAGGTGAACTACCGATGCACCTCAGGTCAAAGAACCAGACACACTACTGCAGCATCGAGTCAGTCATTGACGAGAAGGTAGACTCCCTAATGACTACTCGAGGTGGTCACGCTCAGTGCCCTCGTTCTCTAACGAGTACCTGTACTCTCGCTCTGGTGTCTCCACACCGTAGACTCAAGACTCATCTACTAAAGAGAAGCGATTGTACACCAACCTTCCGGATCAATCACCATCCTCGTGATGATCCTATGGTCAGGAGCATTTTATGAGTTAATAATGATTATTCATGTCTTAAAGTTTCAACTCTTGAAAATATGAATTATCATTACCATTAACTCAAAGGATGTATCATAGACACTAAGTACACATATGTGATAGAAAATAATCCATTTTATTGATATTAGTCAAAATTATAATTTTGCCCCTAAAAGTGTATTACAAGTGTCAGCCAATTCTAGCTTCTAGGGCACATATATCTAACAGCGTAAGCGTGGCATTAGTGGATGGTCGATTTGAGCATGATTGGGCCTGACGGTCTGTTGAGCCAATTTTTCTTAGCCGATTTGAATCGGACCGATCGAATTTTTTTATATATATCATTTTCTTTGAAATTCAGTTTCGGACTCGTTTGAAGTCTGTTTTGCTTGAAATTTATTTCATCTGATCCAGAAAAATATGATCTTTATATTGGTGGCCTTCTTTCCTACATAAAATTAATAAAAATATTAATTTTTTTTAAAAATAAATTAATTTATTTTATAATTTAATATTTTTATCAGTATATTTTTACCACTTATCACACCCCCCAACTTAGTCATTGCTAGTCCCTTAGCAATGCTTTATTTAATACCATATTTTAATAAGATCATCCATCAAAATGATAAATCTAGAGTTAAAAGTTAAAAAGTTTAGAAAATATCACTAACTAAGCATTGAGCTTCAAAAGTAAATTTTACGGTCAGTACAATTAAAAACTTTCTTAGAGTATATCAAAAATCTATAGTACTTGTGTTCGTGATGACTAACTTTAGCATTTCATTATTAATTTAAAAGATAAAAGTATCCTCTCTTATCACCTATTTTGGTTAATTTTCTATACATTTCCAATTTTATACTCACGAATTAAAGTAGCTTTCACACTGCCTTATTTTTTTTTTCCTGAGCATCTTGGCCTTCCCTCTACTGTTTTACGTGAATTTTCATACTTGACCTAGCTGCAGAGATCCAGTTACTAGGCTTTGAGCAATCCACATATACTCTATCTTTTACACTTTATTTTTAGGCAGGTAGCTCTTTTCTTAAATTTAAATTTTTTTGATTAGAATGCATATTAATTATCAATTATTAGTGATAATTGAATCCTTAGCTGGCCTTATAATCAATACCTACTTTGCCTTATTAGTGTGCATGTACAATTAGAAGTGCTAATAGTCTTTTGATGACCTAAGTAGGCTGCTAAAAGTCTGATCAACTAGTCTACTTCTTTAACTTATTACATTCATTGTCTAATCTATCTTGCTCAAGATTTTCTTCTTGACACATGGTTAATTTTTTTTTTTATCCTCCAACTTATTCTACATTGTCTCAATGGAGAAAGAAAAATAAAGGATGCAATAAAGGATAAGAAGGAATACACCTGATTTGGTTCAGTCTGGTCCTTTGAAGCTTTAAAATTTGGCTTGAGCTCTTATTGATTTTTTTCTGCAAAATTAAAAATACACACCAAAGCAGTAAAAGAGTAATAATAAATTATTAAAAAATAAAGAAAAAAATGATCAAAACTAAAAAAAAAGAAACAATCTATCTAGTAGTTCTGATTTATAGTCTTCAGCTTGACTTTCTTTAAGTTCTGGGTTGAATCAATCTGGTGCCACTTCAATTGGAATAATTTGATATTTGATCAAGCCCTCTTTCAATTAGACATTGCTAGCTTTCATAGTCTCAAACCTATTTTCTACAGAATTCTCATATACTAAATCATCAATAATATCAATTAGAAAATAAGTTTGATTATCATCAGAATGTTTAGTATCTTTGAAAATATTAAGAGTAACTTATTCATCTTGGATTCTAAGAATTAATTTTTCTTATTGAACATCTATTGAAGCTCCTCCAATAGCTAAAAAGGGTCTCCCTAAGATAATGGGTACATCATAATATTCTTCCATATCAAGAATAATAAAATTAACAGAAAAAATAAACTTGTTTACCTTTACCAAGACATCCTCCACTATACCTTTTAGATATTTGATAGATCTGTCAGCTAACTGAAGAGTAATAGTGGTAGGCTTCGGTTCTCCTAGACCAAGATTCCTAAAAATAGAAAAGGGCATGAGATTAATACTTGCTCCTAGATCACATAAAACTTTATCAAAACTATAATCACCAATAATGCAAGAGATAGTAAAACTCCCTGGATCTTTTAGCTTCTATGGTAATTTATTTTAAAGTATTGCTGAGCATTCTTCATTCAAATTTATTCTCTCATGCTTCTTCATCTTTTTATTATTTGTTAGAATTTTTTTGAGAAACTTGGCATACTTGAGCATTTAAGTGATAGCATCTACAAAAGGAATATTAATAGGTAAATTCTTTAAAATTTTGAAAAATTTAGAAAATTTCTTATTTGGATGCTGTATTTATCTCTCTAAGAATGGTAGTGGCAGCACGTAGGGCTTCACATTTGGATCGGCAAACTATATACCTAGAGACGATCCATCTGCTGGTTGTTTTGGTGACTGATGAATTTTAGTTGATGGTTCCTTATTTGTAGTTGGCTCTTCAGTCTCTTTCTTTTGATATGGCTCCTTCAGCTTTTTACCACTTCTTAGGATGATAGTATTGACTTGCTCCCTTGGATTGGTCTTTGTGTTGCTAGGTAAGGATCTCTGAGGTCTCTCAAAAATTATCTTAGCCATTTGGCCTATTTGCATCTCCAAGTTTCGAATTGCTGTTGCTTGGTCCTACCTTTGTTTGGCTTCCAAATTTTTTATAGTTGCTTCTTGGTTTTGCATGAATTTGACCATCAGCTCCTCCATGTTGGACTTCTTTTCAGGTACTTGAAATCCTGGGGTGGCAATTGTGCTATATTTTGATTGCTTCACGAGAAATTTGAGTGCCGCCACCACCCTTGATTGTACGTATTGGAGTAGGGATTATTTTATTATAGCCTAAAAAAATTATCAATATAATTAGCTGTATCAATTGCTTTAGCAAAAGGATTACCTGTCTAGCAGTTGCTTGTATCGTGTCCTCCACACAGGTCATAAGTGATGGTCTAAACATGCATAGCTGTTCCATTCAAGTTGTTGACTTTGACTCTAAGGGCTGCAATTTCAACTAGTAAGGTTGGCACGCAATCTACTTCGTGCGCAGCTGCTGGTCCTTTCGACATCATGCATTCTATTTGCCACTAATAGCTATTTGATACCATCTCATCAATCAGATCAAATGCTTCTTCTTCCATTTTTTGGTTAATGATTCCTCCTGCTGCTACATCAATCATAGAATGATTAGTTGAAGATAAACCATTATAGAAAGTTTGTATCTGAAGCCATACGGATAGTTGATGATGTGGACATTTTCTCAACAGTTCCTTGAAACACTCCTAAGCCTCATATAGTGTCTCCATGTCCATCTGCATAAAAGAAGTGATATCATTGCGCATCTTGGCAGTCTTGGAAGGTGGAAAGTACTTGGCTAAGAATTTTTGTGCTAGGACATCCCAAGTTATGATTGAACCTATAGGAAGAGAATGAAGCCAATTTTTAGCTTTGTCCTGTAAGGAGAAAGAAAATAACCTTAGTCTAATAGCATCATCAGACACCTCATTAATTTTAAAAGTATCACAAAGTTCAAGAAAGTTAGAAATATGGGCATTCGGATCATCATGCATGTGTCCACTGAATTGGATAATTGATTGAATCATCTGGATCATCGTCGATTTTATTTTGAACTTGTTTGCTCGAACAGACGGTCTCCTGATGCTCTAAGCTGCATCAGCTATAGATGGTGCGATGTAATCATTTAATGGATGATGTACTACTCGAATAGCTTTATGCTGTCTCTCGATCACCATATCCAATCCTAGATTGATGTCGTTAGGATCTTCAACTGCCATGTTTCTTTCTTGTTGTAGTCTTCTAATGGTTCTTTCAATTTTTAGATCTAAAGATAGTAAGTTACTATATCCAGTACGTGTCACGCACTGAGCAAATTTTAAAAATAAAGTAGGAATAAAAATTAAAAGTAAAATTCTAAAGTAAAGCTAGGATCAAAATTTTAATATTATTTTAAACATAATTTTTGGTAATGGTGTCAAAAACTTGATGTGTGCTAATCTATAGCTATGGCAAGTGCACCAGCTGATCAAGTAATAAAGTAAGTGAGTAGAGTATCGTCCTTAGAGGATTGAAAAATAAGTATTGAAAAGCTCTTTCCTATGCTTTATTTAGAAGATCGATTTATGAGAATAAAAAATTAAAGAACAAAATAAAGAAATACTTAAAAATTATAAGAAAATAGAGAGAGTGTAATTATTAAGATTTTAAACTTAAGAGCAATAGGTTTACCAACTTAGTCAATACAATATTCAGGTTATTAGGTTAATTTTATTTCATGTGATGGTAGAGTCTCCTAGTTTATTAACTATCCTTTGGTCCAGGCAAAACTATCAATATTTATTAATTATCCTTTGATCCAGGTATAATTTAAATAAATATCGATGCATTAAGTTTTGTAAAACTCTCTAATTAAAATACACTGCATCCAAAGCGCACTAAAATTCTTGAATGCATATGAATTCTAATTCAATTAATAATACAAGGTATATAATCAAGAAGCAATAACATAGATGTACTTGATCCGTATCATCTATATTCATCAGATCAATTAGAAGATGGCCAGTAATCTAAAAGTACTAAGATTAGATTTATATACTCCTCATGAATAAAATTTAAAATTAAAAATAAATTATACTGAATATTGCATCAAAGGAGTGGCTACACCTTAGTCTTAGTAAAAAAAATTTAGTTCATGATAACAAGTTCAAAAATAGTAAATAAAATAAAAAGCATGAAGAAATTAGACTGTTTATTTGCTAAAATTGATTGTCCATTGCTCTAGGTGTGGAAAACTCGATGACGAAGAAGAGAAGCCCCTTGATCGATGTCCTAATTGTCGGAAGAAGAAAAGAAGAAGAAAGAAAAATAATAAAGAAATAAAAGCTCTTTCTCTTCTCTCTCCCTTAAAACTCTCAAACCCTCTCTAAAATCTCTCTAAAGATCTCTCTCTATTTTTCTCTATTACTTTCTGTTACTGTTCTAAAACTCTCTTTCGGCAGCAACAACAATAGGGTCTTTTAATAGGCTAAGGTGAAGAGTTTCTATTGAAATCCCTCAAAAAATCCTAGAAGAATTGGGTTTAAGACTCCTAACACAACATAGATTGAAATCTGGATCATTCTTACCATTGGATGATGATAAAATAGGCCAAAAACCACTCAAAAATCGATTTAAAAATCCAAATCAAGTCAAAATTTGTTTGGACCATTGGATCAGCCTTGAAGATCGAATCTAGGCCGTTAGATCACACCCAAAGTAGCTGTTGATTCTTAGATTAAAATCGGTAACGCGTCTCCACCATTGGATCTCGATTGGGAGCTACATCCGTCATTCATCAGCGCATAGAATTCAGTTGTTTGATCAAATCCCAGAGAACAGCATCCGTCGGATCAGGCAAAATTTTTAGAATATCCTCTATAGATCGTGTATGAGCTCGGTGTTGTGTGAACCACTACTTTCTTCAGCCAATCAGAGTGTGCTTGTCCCTATGAAATCTTTAAAATACCCTCACCTGGCCACTATAGCGGTCCACCGTGTACTATGAAAAATCCTGATATCAGCACGGTGTAAGCATGGCATCAGTGGGCAATTGGTCTGAGTGTAGTCGGGATAAGTAGTCTGCTGAACCTATTTTTCTGAGCCGATTTGAACCAGATCGATCGATTTCTTTTTTTCTATCATTTTTTTGAAATTAAATTTTATGCTCGTTTGAAGTCCGTTTTGCTTGAAATTTATTTCATCTATTCTAGAAAAATAAGATCTTCATATTGGTGGCCTTTTTTCTGCATAGGATTAATAAAAGTATCAATTTCTTAAAAATAAGTTAATTTATTTTATAATTTAATACTTTTATTAGTAAATTTTTACCACTTATCAACTTTCAAATAAGGGGTTCTATGCAATTAAATTAGATGCATAAAATTAATTAAACTTAAGAGGCTTATCTTATCTCCAGCAATCATCAAAAATAAAAATTAAAAATAAAAATAAAATGATGGATTCTCTAAGTTATTATGATTTTTACTCTTGTCATGAAGCTTTTAATTAGGTTTAAGAACATAATTTTAAAATTAATTTAAAAATAAAAAAATAATATAAAAAAATATTTTGGATTTGGATTGATCTCACCAAATAAGATTGGATGCTTTCTTCCTTGCCCTAATTTTTTTTGTTCTTTTACTTTTTTTATAAAATAAATAAAAAAAATAGTAAGCAATAAAAATCAAAATTTATTTATAATTTATTTATAAAAAAATTAAAAATTTAATGCTCATGCCTTTCCCAGCAATGATGTCAAAAATTTGATAGAAGCACGATATTATAGTTAAGACATCATATTTATCAATTTAATTTTGACTTCTTAAAATAATTAAAAATACATAGAAAGTAGTGAGTCAGGTCGAATCTACAGAAAGGGTAGTGCTTTAGATTTAAAATTTTTAATTTTATAAAAAATTTTAAAAATAAAATTAAATTCAAAAAATTAAAATTATATAAAATTAAATAATAAAAATTTAAATAGCATGAAAATAAATTTTGGGTACTAATATCTGCTATCTAGATCTTAGCATCTACTTGCAATAAAACTAAATTTATAAATAAACTTATAATAAAAATAGAACAATTAAAAATGTATGAATTTAAAGAGTAGAAAAATAAAGATTTGACTCAGTCGAGACGAACCAGTAAGACAACAAAATGAGAAAGTTAGGCTCAATTGTATGCTAGTATGATTTTCTTGAACTTGATTGGATCTTATCTAAATCAATTGATCTGGGTTATCTCAATTGATGACATCTAGATCCGAATCCTTATTTGTATGATTGGATGAGATTTAGTTCTATATAGTGATGAGACATGTCACGATCTTCATTATCGATATCATCGAAATACCTTTCGATGGATTAGAACTCTTTTGATTCATCTAATTAAAATCATCGAGCATCAAGATAATTCTAATTGATTCCAAAATCCGCCAATGATACCTAGTAGTATATGATGGTAATCTATCAGAATCAAATATGAACCTCTCGATGTAGCTACCTGTGTGATTGGATTCTTCTATCATGAGCCCCAAAAGGATTAGGGTTAAGGTGAACTCAAAAAACCCAACACCCATCATATGAATAAATCATTCGATTTGAGTCTGATATGAAATTCTAATAGAAATTTTTTTCTATTAATTCGTACTGCCATGGCCATGGGCTTAAGGACTCGATCTCATCATCATCATAGGACTACTCCTTCTCTATCAAGGTTGATAGATTTTCTATTGGTGCGATCCAATTTCTACAATGAACATGCTATAGCCTATATACACCTCAGGATTTGAAATGGCTAGGAGACCAAGTTATGCACACTTAAGATAAACTACCGATGCACCTCAGATCAAAGAATCAGACACACAACTACAGCATCGAGCTAGGCATCAACGAGAAGATAAACTCTCTTATGACTGCTTGAGCTGGTCACACTCAGTGCCCTTATTCTTAACAAGTACTTATACTCTCGCTCTAGTGTCTCCACACCATAGACTCAAGACTCATCTATCCTAAGAAAGTGATCATAAACTAATCTTTTAGATCGATCACCATCCTCGTGATGATCCTACAATCGAGAGCAATTTATAAGTTAATTATGATAATGGATGCCTTAAACTTTCAACTCTTGAAAATATATATTATCGTGCCCGTTAACTCAAAGGATGTATCACAGATACTTTAAATATATAATATAATAGAAAATATTTTTTTTATTAATTTTAGTTAAAATTATAAAAATGCTTCTAGAAAGTATATTACAAGTATTGGGCAATCTAGCTTCTAGGGCAAACATCTAATAGAAATTATGATTCTGCTCTATGTGCCATGTTTTTTTGTAGTAGACCTGTTAAGGGTCCTTAGTGTGGCGAAACCCATTGCGGTCCACTATGGACAACATGGTATTTGACATTAGGGTGACCTCAGTGCTAGAGGGGGCTAGGCTAGGCAGATCGCGTGTAGGTGTGGGCTGTGGGCTAGCACTAGGCCGCACTCGATCGATCGAATCGTACAGGTTTTCTTTTTATTTTTTTAATTTTTTATTTCTTATTTCTTTGAATCTTCGTACAGGATCCATTTTACATTCAATTTACTCCAAATTGTCTTCATTTTGACAAAAAAAAGGAGCTCTTTTCATTTATGATTATATTTTCTAAAAGTAATAAATAAAAGTATTAATTTTTAAAAATAAAGATAAATTAATTCATAAATTAATGCTTTTATTAGTGCATTTATGGTACTTATCACTCCTCTTATCCATGCCTCCTCTCCCTCATCTAATCCCACTCTCCCATATCCAAGAGTTGGGCTGACCAACATTTTGAGCATCGAGATACTGTTAGTGCAAGATCGAGTCAAGGAGTTTCTAATCGTGTGTCGATCGAATTGCCACCAAAGATCATATCGAAAGCATGTTCAGGAGATCCCCTTACTGATTTTCAGAGATTAGATCTAGAAGGAGAGGCTGGGCATGTATGTGGCTCAAGTCAGATCTCAGGACAGCATCAGATCATCACTACGAGCAAAGCGTTTGCTCGAAACGTGGTATTTAGAATACCTATAATTTTGGTTTCTAGTTTCAGATTTTAATTATTAGATCTAAGAACTCTCACATCTAATCAGATGAGTGAGAGAAAATTTTAAAATTTTGCAGCTTAACCTAATCCGATCAGGCTAATACTGTAGTTTCTTCACAAATCATCTTCGATAATGAACAAGCCTCCTACTCAATAGTTGATGTTATCCTTAACCAAAAGTCTTCTTTCCAGAGGGCAATTTTGCAATCACCAACCCTCTTTGGCATAGCTTATGCCTTGCTTCTCCAACTTGACAAGGCAATCCCCTTGTCGGCCTACACCTCCACTGACTGACTGCTATCTATCTTCGGCAAATAAAGTTGTAGGCTGCTCGACCGCTGAGCCTTTCTCAGGGACACTTGCAACCCATTAGCAGGCAAACCTTGCCGAATAATCATCAAGAACTAGCAGACCACACCAAAGACTGGCTCAATCGAGCAAGCCTCAGCTTCTAACAATCAACCCGACCTCAGCCATGTTTTTCCGTCCCCACATGATCTCACCAAATATCCTGACACCCTATAGCTACTTAGGGTAGCAGACGTCCATGACCAACAATCTTCGTAGGCGCCCGTTTGATAGACGTCCATGACAAACAAACCTAACAGCCGCCCATCTTATGGATGCCCGTGACTAGGAAATCATTTTACCTACCCTGACCGCCTACGGACTCAAGCCTAATAAGCTTTAATTTTTGCCTATAAAAGAGAGCCAAAAGTGGGATATAAAACGGTACGTCATTAGTCTCTACCTCTCATGCTCCTCCTTCTATGGAATGAGATTCCAACTTGAGCATTGGAGGGATCTCGTCGGAGACATTTTTGGTTCGGACTTTTCTTATAGGTCTCACCTCCAAAAGATTGATCTTGATAATCTGCTCCAGCATCTCTGGCACTGGCCAAAATCTCACGCCAATAGATATCATAATTTATTTTTTCCTTGCAAAATAATCCAATCATCTATTTAGTCCTTGTGATCTTTAATAGAATATAAAAAATGATTAAATATTCTCTATCCTTTTAGGGTCATTGATCAAATGAAACTGTCGGGAAGAAAAGTTTTGGTAAATCCATTCTTAACCATTGGATGACTATTTAAAGTTCCAGAGAAAGACAAGCTCGGCATTGTCATCTTCTGGCAAAAGGAAAAAGTTATTCAGCAATCACTAACATCATCTTCTGATTCTTTCAAATCAGATATATTATCTTCCTTTTTGAAAGCATGTCCATGAACTTTGAACTTTACATTCTACTTTTCAACTACTTACCAAGCTTCCATCTTAGATAGCATCCTCTATGCAAACTTTTTGGCAAGCACATATATCTTAACAAGACCATTAAGGAACTTAATGGGAAGATATTCGATGATAAAGAATGGTGTTGGAAAAATGCAATCAAAAAATAGTAATGCTATGAACTTTTTCTTTCTTTATATAATTAAATGAAATATCACTACAATTTATCAAGAAAAAATAATCTTCAAAATCTACACTGATAATTAACAAGCAAAATAATCAAGCATCACACAAACGATAAACATAATTGTTGGCGGAAGATACTTGGTATTTCATGTTCGGAGCATTATCAAGTATGACATCACCAACAATTTTCAATGATCAAATAAGGACCGACTAACATTATCAGATGAGAACTGACAATCATTTGAATGCATGCAACCATTTGCCATATGCTCAATCGACTTTGTTATTCGATTTTATATCGAGTAACTCATTATACCAGATGTCTATATAATATAGTTATGGACGATCCGGAAGACTAAGGATTGAAACTATCATCAAACATGGGCATTAAATGTTTATAACTGACCAAACGTGGACCCAGAGTAACTATTCCATCATGGCCCATGACCAATAACTTCGATGTTCATGGGAGTTGCACAGTAACGGCTAATTCAACCTTCAAAAAAGGATAGGTAAGTGGAGATTAGGGTAAGTAAAATTTTTCATTCCAAGCTCTTGCTTGCTAGTTCATTCCTAACTATTTCCTAAAATCTTCATCTGACTTAAGCATCAGAGGTTCCTCCATCGGTAGCCACTGGTAAGAAAATATTGTCTTATAGGTTTTCCTTTGGCAAACTTGAGGGCGCATTTACTCAGCCATTAGCCGACCATCTCACTAGAGTTTAGCGGCAATAGTTTAGCACTCTAGGTAGGGGAAGAAATCCCCAAACAAAAAGAACCATGATCAAAAATGAGAGCTCAAAATATCTCTATAAGCTCCACTAGACGTACCTCCCACCATGAAGAGCCACAAGTGGATCTCCTAGCTTTGCATTTGATGATAATGGTGGATCAATAGCAATTTGATACCCTGGTATAGTAGGTGAGAATACTAATTGTGGACTACAGAACTGCACCATCAACAACTACCGATGGAGGAGGAACTAGCATCGCATAACATGCCATCTAGGCATAGTCACGTGCCCCTCTCTAGTCCCATTCACTGCAACTCTAGCCCTCTCGACACTCATAGCATGCCAATCTTTCAACTTCTCGGCACTCCCATCGTGCCAAATCTAAAGAGCAATGATCCCACTCACCATAGAGAAATTTGTGGAAAGATAAAAGATCACGCTTCCCATCTAGTTCCTTAGGGGACAACTCAACACTAAGTTATTCTAGGCATCACGACGAGCAACAACATTTCTTGGACAACTATGATCAAAAGCTCCAAAAAATTAATCGATGACTTGTTCACCCACAGGATGATAATTGAGGTTCCTTTAGTAGCCTCAAATTCAATACCTATCCTCCTTTCTCCCACAGAATCCTTGGTTAACTGATTCTAACTCGGTTCAAAATACCATAATTAGAGCCTTACGATAGCTCCACCGATCCTATTGATCAACTAAAGAGTTATAAAACTCTCATGTTGATTCAAAAGGTCTCTGATGCTATTCTCTACTTGGCCTTCCCTGCAACTCTCTGAAGAATTGCTCAAGTTTGGTATTTCGAATTTCAACTAGAAAGTATCCAATCTTTCGAGTAGCTTGAGCCACTTTTCATGGCACACTTCAATACTAGTTGGAAGATGTCATGAAATTTTGATAGGCTTTTTTTCCATATACCAGTAAGATGGAGAATGCTGAAAGATTATGTGGCACATTTTAATGTTGCCATATTCGAAATTTATAACATGAATGTGGCGACTGCTATGTCGGCTATGAAAAGTGGACAATGAAATGCTTGGTTTGCCTATTTTCTTGACAAAAAGTTCTCCAAAACTTACTTTGAATTCCTTGAGCATGCATAGAAATACATCTATGCTAAGGAAGGTGCTGTTAATCGGTGTCAATCCAAGGAAAAGAAGTAGAAAAGGGTTGGAGGTTCAGAAGGGCCTAGTAGGGCTTGAGTAAATAAAGAAGCTCCATCTCAATGATAGAGTCCAAAGCCGAATAACTTTAGCTACAGGTATGCTCTTATACACCCCTCTCTTCTCTTCTTGCATAGATTCTGATGGAGACTGAAGGGGAGGACTACCTCTACCGACCTCAACTGATGAGGGCTCTACCGATGTCTCATAACAAAAGAAAACACTATCGATTTCATCGCGATCATGGCCATAACACCAAATAGTGCATCTAATTAGAGGATGAAATAAAAGCCCTAATCCAATGGGGTATCTCAGCAAGTACTTGCATGATAGATCGGCTCAACCGACTATCAATGAACAACCTTGACCCCAACATGACGAAGTGATCAATAATCAACCCTATAGTAGTGGTCATCAACCTGATACTCAAATGAATACTGCCTGGGGGGTGGGGCAAAATGCTTGGAAAGCACCTCTAAGTGCCAGTGGGGAGATAATATAATTTCTTTTTCTAATGGGGATCTTTGAGGAGTTAAAACTCCTTATAATGATGCTATTATCGTATCTATGATAGAAGCTAATTATGATGTAAAATGAGTGTTAGTTGATAATAGGAGTTTAGCAGATGTATTATTTTATGGTGCTTTCTAATGCATGCAACTAACTACTGACCGACTAAAATGAGTCAATATTCTGTTAGCTAAATTCTTAGGTGATTCGATCAAAGTCAAAGGAGAAATTACTCTCCCAATTAACGCAGGACAACTATCCCGACAAGCTACCGTCTGACTAACTTTTCTTATCATTCGTGTACTATCAACCTATAATGTAATCTTAGGCCGACCAGGGTTAAATGCTCTTTGGGCAATCATATTGACTTATCATCGTCTCATTCAATTTTTGATTATGATTGGAGTTAGTGAAATGCATGAAAATCAACAATTAGTCCCATAATATTTCATGGCAATTGTGAAGGAAAAGAAATCCCTAGAAATCCTTTTGATTGATGGGTTGGATCAACAAGGGGAAGAAAGTCAGGTAGAACCCATAGAGCAATTGATCTCCATTCCACTTAATGAAAGAGATCCAACTAAAATAATATAAGTCTGTTCTCTGCTGAATAAGAAACTTCAAGTAGAACTTATGGCTTTTCTATGAAAAAATATCGACATCTTCGAATGGTCAGCTTCGGACATGCCAAGTAAACCTCCTAATGTTATTGTCCATAAATTAAATATTGATCGAAATTACAAGACTATTCAGTAGAAGAAAAGAAAATTTGCTCTAGAAAGGTAAAAGATAATTGATGAGGAAGTCAACAAATTGATCACCGCAGACTTCATCTAAGAAACACATTATCTGGATTAGCTAGCAAATATGGCAATGGTCAAAAAAACCAATGGCAAGTAGAGAATATGTATTGACTATACCGACTTGAATAAAGCTTGTCCAAAATACAGCTTTCCACTATCAAGAATCGATCAATTAGTCACCGCTACATCCTGCCATCAACTGTTAAGCTTCATGCATGTTTTTTCTAGTTATAATCAAATTTGAATGATGTAGGGTTCTAGTGGCACAGCGGAAGCTTGGATTTCAAAAATTTATGAAGAAAACCCATAGCTACCAAAACCTTGACCCAAGATCCCTTTGTTGATTTCAATCAAAGTTGAACATAAAAGGTAAATATAGAAATCATAGTAAATTTAGATCTGATTTGGTGATGAATCACTTCCACAAGGCATTCAAGTGTTCATCCTCCAATGGTAATCCACATAGGAACACGATCAAGGAGGCACTCTTCTTGAAACCTTATGCTGAATTTTTGTTAAAATTCACTAGACTTTCTAGGATTATAATTCTTCTAGACCTTCTAACTTTCTTCACCATTTTATTCTTTCTATTAGTCTTTCCTAATTCTTTTTTTAAACTCTTGTCTTAACAGAAGAACTACAAGAAAAATGGATATTAGCGATGGTGAAAACTTCTGTCGCTAATAAGCACTTTTTGCCACTACAACAAAAGCCATCAGTAATACTATTAGTGACAGCAATCTTGATTTTAGCAACGACAAGAGACATCTCTAGAAATTTATTTTTTAAAATATTTAAAAATAAAAAATATTAGCAATGGCAAATTTTAATTATTAGTGACAAAGAAAACACCAACGCTAATAACTCACTACTAGCGATGGTAGTTTTATTATTAGCAATGGCTTAGGCTACCACTAAATCTATTAAAAATCTTTGAATATTTTTGTAAGATTTAAAAATAAAATGTATATTGGCGATAAAAAAACTATCCATTGCTAATAAATTCTTAAAAATAATAATTTAGAAAAAAAAAATTTTAAAATATTATTGGTGATGGATTTAGCCATAGAAGTTTTATCGTCATTAATAATTTAGATCCTAATTTAGATCCAATTCGAACCCAAGTCGAATCTAATTCAAAATTCTGCCAAACCTAATCTAATTAGACTTTGAATCCAAATACTACTTACATTACAAAAATTAATTAATCATAAATTAACTTAAAATTAATTAAATTAAATCTTATTTAAATCAATTAGAAAAAATTGATTTTTAATTTGGGTTTAACTTGAATTCAATTTGAAATTCTGTCAATTCTGATTTAATTAGATTTTTAATTTAAGTCCTACTTGGATAGTAAAATCTAATTACTTTCAAATTAAGTTAGACATAATTAAATTTAAGTTAATTTAAATAATTAAAAATATTTTAATTTAGATTCAATTAGAATCCAATTTAAACTTGATTCAAATCTAATTTAGAATCTTATTAATCTTAATTTAATTAGACTTTTAATTCAAGTTCTTCTTAGATAGTAAAATCTAATTATCTTCAAATTAAGTCAAGCCTAATTAAATTTAATCTAATTTAAATCAATTAAAACTTAATTTATGATTATATTTGAATCTAATTCGTATCTGATTCGAATCCAATTCGAGCCTGATTCGAATCCAATTTAAAAGCCTATCAAACCTAATTCGATTAGACTTTGAATCCAAATCTTACATAGATTATAAAATCTAATTTACCTCAAATTAAGTCAAGATTAATCAAACTAAAGCTAATTTAAATTAATTAAAAAAAATAATTTTTAGTTTAGATTTAATTTGAATCTAATTCAAATTTGATTTGAATTGGATTAGAAAACCTGTCAATCCTGATTTAATTAAACTTTAAAATTCAATTCCTACTTGGATAGTAAAATTTAATTACCTTCATATTAAGTTAAGTCTAATTAAATTTAATTTAATTAAAAATAATTTAGAGAAAATAATTTTTAGTTAGGTTCGATCCGAATTCAATTGAAATTCAATTCGAATTCAATTCAAAATTTTGTCTAACCTAATTCAATAAGACTTTAAATCCAAGTTTAATTGAATTTTAAACCAAATTATCCTAAAATTAAGTCAACCCAAATTTAATTTGATTTGATTTAAATCAATTAGAATAAAATGGCTTTCAATTTAGGTTCCATTTGAATCAAATTCAAATTTGATTCAAAATACTGTCAAATCTAATTCAATTAAACTTTGAATTTAAGTCCTATTTAGAATTATAAAATTTAGTTAGCCTCAAATTAAGTCAGGTCTAATTAAATCAAATCTATTTTAAATTAATTAAGACTCGATCCATAAATTAATTAAGTCTAAAAATTTAACAAAATCTAATATTAATTTTTAACCAAATAAAAAATAACCTAAGAGAAAAAAATAGTATTAAAATATGTTATTTTAGAAAAAAATTATAATTATTAGGGATGGCTTTAGTGACTGATATCTTGCCGTCCCTAATAATTTTTTTAAAAATTTATTTTTAAAAATTTAATATTATTAGTGATGGTATTTTCGTGTTAGCGATGCTTTTGCCATTGATAATAATGTTTTCTGATGGCATTACCAATGACTTTTTGCCATCAATAATTATTAAATTTTCTAAAAAATTAATATTAAAATTTAGTATTATAAAAAGTTAATAGTATTGGTGACAGCATTTTGTTATTAGTGACGGAATTTGCCTTCACTAATAACTTTGGAACAAAAACTTTGGTTTTGCCAACCGTATTACTGATGGTAATTTTGCTGTTGGTAATAGTCCATCCATAAACTCCACCCATATCTTTGGTCTAAAAAAATTTTTGGTTGAAAAAATTCCTCCGCACCTTCTCCGCTCCCCGTGCATTCTTCCTGACGTTCCCCACTCCCCATGCATCCTCCCTCCCGACGACCTGACCCCACCGATACCTCCTATGCTGTGGCCCTGAGCCTGCCACCATAGCCCCTCTTCGCCCAAGCCACCAGCACTCCTATGCAGCCGCCTCGACCCTACCGCATCGGCCTCGCCTCCCTCAAAGCTGTCTTTATAATATCCTGGACCAGCAAAATAATAAATTAAAAGATCTATGTTCATACATGTAGGACATAGTAGTCTATTTATGGTATATTTGAGTCATTTAAGCATAGATTATGACTATTTGTCATTTCAAGTCCTAAAAATTTTCTAAGTCTAAAAGCTATCATGTATATTGAGGGCTATATGAAATATGGATTTTCTTGAAATCAAAATTGATGGTAATTGATCCTTAGGTGTTGATGAGTTACA
>QRFJ01002341.1:75837-127722 GCA_006176705.1 Cocos nucifera | reverse complement strand
TGATAAGCATCATAAATTCACCAATAAAAGTATTAATTTATTAATTAATTTATATTAATTTTTAAGAATTATCAATCAATTTATATATAATTTTTGAAAAATTCATATTTTTATTAATTAAAAAATTAATTAAAAAATAATAAAAAATAAATAAAAATTAAAAAATAAAATTTTATTATTAAAAGAAAGAGCTCATTTTTTTGATCACAACGAAATAAATTTCAAGTAAAACGGAGCTAAAATGAAAAAGATATGAATTTTTAAAAAAATATAAAATAAATAAAAATTAAATAAAAAAAAAGAAAATGGCTCAACCGGCTCCGCAAGCCGAGCCACCAAGCCAAGCCGAGCCACCAAGCCAAGCCGAGCCATCAAAGCCGACTCAGTCATTGAAGCCATCAGCCGGTCTACGATCCAGGCGTGGACCGCCAGCTCAGCAAAGTCCGGCGAATCAGAGCCTGCCACGTGGTGGACCTAGACCCTTAAAGGGTCTACAGAAATTTATCGCGGCTCACAGGGCAATCTGGTCATTTCACTCGGTGACAGAAGCGTTGATTGGTTGCGGTGTGCGGTGCGGCCGGTCTACGCGGTCCATGGGAACAGTAATTGCGCGATCGGACGGCTGCGGTTGATTGCGGTTAAGATCGGACGGTCAGCATTTTTTTCGGTTGCCAATTTCACTCGGATCACCATCAAATGGCAGCGCCTGATTCCAGCTTCGATCCGACGGTCCAGAATGCTCCCGGCGGTGATCAGGACTCCCGAAGCGCGATTTGCGGCCAGATTTCCTCGATCAAGCGCGATCGGACGGCCAGAATTTAATTCGAGCTGATCTGGGCTGATAGGCATCCGATTTTGATGATTTTTGAACCGTTCGATTCCTATCGAATAGCCAGATTTTACCAGATTTACCAGAGTCATAACAGAGTTGTTTTTATTCAAATTTTATTCAGATTTTTATGATTACAAAGGAAATTAGTCCCATATTGCTTTTAGAAATAAATATCTACCTCTTCTAGCTCTATAAAAAGGATCCTAAGCCTCTAAGAAAGGGAGGAGGGTTGGAAGGGAAGCTAAGGTATAGGGTGGAAGTCAAGCTCTGGATTAAAGGTTGCTTCAAAGCTGCGGTGCTGCTGAGAAGAAGAGCCGGTCTTCTACGCCATCTTCATGCCTACGCCGATCTGCGATCTTCCATCTAGTCTTTTTCCTTTAATTTCTTGTATTAAAATTCTGAAATTTTCTTTAATTTCTTGTATTTAAATTCTGCATCTTAGTTTTAAATTTAATAAAGAAAGTTTCATTATTCTTTTCAATTCTAGCTCTTTAAATTATTTGTTCTTTATTGCTTTTTAATTTTACTATAAGTAGTTGCTAAGATCTAAATAGTAGATCTTAGTATCAAATTTATTTTTGCATAATTTAAATTCTATTTTTATTTATAGATCTATTTTTTGACTTTAATTTTTTAAAAAAAAATCCTTGCTTTCTTTTCTTAAAAAAAAAAAAAAGAATCAAAGATTTTAGAAATAAATCATTGCCTCTCTGTGGATTCGACCCGACTCACCACTTTCTTCATAATTTTTAGTTAGTTTAAAAAGTAAAGAGTCGGATTTAAATTGATAAACACGGTGTCTTAACGACAGCATCGTGTCCCTATCAAGTTTTTGGCGCCGTTGCCGGGGAGGCATAAAAATTAAAATTTCTTTATTTCTTTGATTTTTTTTTTACTGCCTACTCATTATTTTTTTTATTTATTTTGCAGAAAAGAAAAAAAAAAAAGGAACAAGGAAGATTAGGGCACGAACAAAACTCTCAATCCTATTCGGTGAGATCATTCCTAAACCCTAAATCTCTTTCTTTATTTTTAATATTTGCTTTATTTTAAATTAATTAAAAATATTACCTACATAAACCTAATTAAAAATCTCATCACAAGATTAGAAACCCTAATTATTTAGAGCATCCATCATATTAGTTTTTATTCTTATTTTTGGTGATTGCTGGAGTCAAGGTAAGCCTTTTTATAATTTAATTAATTAGTTTAAATTGCATAGAACTCTTTGATTGGAATTTTTTTTTTTTTTTGCATATTTCATATTAAACCAAATTAAGGGCACAACCCATTAAACAAGATAAGGTGGGGATTTGATCACCCTTCCTTAGCCCACAAACAACCAACCAGCATCCTGCATTAACCCAAACCTTAACTCTTAAAATCAATTAGACATTAACCTTTAAGGATATTCGAGCTCAATAGGACAAGAAATCCTAAGAGTTGAACCAAGTTAGGATTAATCAATTTGACTGGTGTCTAGGAAAGTGGTTCAGGGACGATTGGGCCCGAAAGAAGGTGGTTACTTAATTGGTTCTGTTCGCTTACCTGGCCAAGCACAATTGGTGTCTAAGGCAAGCAACGGAGGGACTCCCACCGACTTTACACTTACCTGGCCAGTTGATTGGTTAATCCTCTATTTGGAGGGCTTGAAGGTGATCTTGGCAGTTAGGAGCTGTCTAGATCTAGGATAACTCTTAGTCAGGATTGATTGCCTAACTTGTTTGCCAAATAATATCTAACATAAAAATTAACTCCTCCCTATCTTCTCCAGATTTAAGATTCTTTAGGATTTTTCCTCTTCTTTCTTTCTCTCTTCTTTTCTTAAAAAAATAAATAAATAAATAAAAAAAAAAATAATTAAAAAAAAAAAAAAAAAAATTGAACCATATATCAAATTGCACTAGTACATGCACGGTAGAAGATCACTTTTACCTGACCTAGTTAAACCAGATCCTGAAATTGAAAGACTAATTCATTTAAGACCAGATAATCAAATGGCTGGAAATCGTGAAGAACCACCTAGGCAGATGAAGGAATACTTTATTCCTTCCACCTACAACCCATCGACTTGCATCCACATACCTGATATCCCTGCTAGTCACTATGAGATTAAGTCGACCACAATCCAGATGCTCCCATCTTTTTATGGGAATGCCAATGAAGACCCTTACAAACATCTGGATGAGTTCTTAGAAATCTGCTCTACGGTAAAAATTCAGAATTTTTCTGATGATGCCCTTAGACTGACCTTGTTCCCTTTCTCATTAAAAGATAAAGCCAAGTACTGGCTTGGCACATTAGGAAGAACAATTCAAACATGGGCAGAGATGCAACATGAATTTCTTAAGAAATTTTATCCCATAGGACGAACCAATACCATGAGGCGAGCCATCACGGGATTTGCTCAGCTTCCAGGGGAACAAATTCATGAATCATGGGAAAGACTTAAGGAACTCCTTAGAAAATGCCCACACCATGGTCTATCTAAGTGGCAAATTGTACAAGCTTTCTATGAAGGTTTAGGAGATCAATATAAGCAGATGGTTGATGCATCCTGTGGAGGTGCATTCATGAGCAAAAGTGAGGATGAAGCTTATACCTTGTTTGAAACTTTAAGTGAAAACTCTATTAACCATGCTTCATTATCTTCTTATGAAAGATCAATTTCTCAACAAAAACGGGCAGGAATTTATGAGATCAAAACTTCGGAACTCAATTCTAAGGCAGATTTGAACATAATAGCACAAAAATTAGATAAAGTCGACCTTATTGCACAGAAATTAGATCAATTCCTAAACTTAGGTCAACAATCCCCTGCACAATACACACCAGCTTCTAATTATCAAGTGATTTGCTCTATTTGTGCTAGCCCAACACATCATGTAAGTGAATGTCCCACGGTTGCACAATTACCACCTCTTATCCAAGAACAAGTCCAAGCTGCTCAAGGTTACTCAAAACCACTTAATGACCCATATTCAAATTCATATAATCCTGGTTGGAGAAACCATCCTAATTTCTCTTGGAAACCACAACAAACTCAGGCTCAGACCCAAATCCCACCAGTTCAGAATTATCAAAATAGGCCCCAATACCAGAACTATGCCTATAATAAGGGTCAGCCTAGTCAGTCTTCTCAACCACTACATTATAATCAACCCTCATACCCACCTCCTCAACAGACCAATCTAGCCGACGATAAATTCAATCAACTTCAACAATTAATTCTAAGCCAACAACAATCAATCGCCAGACTAGAAGCTCAAATAGGACAAATAGCTGAGTCTAGCATGAGGAGAGAACCGGGTCAATTACCAAGCCAACCAATTGCAAATCCTAAAAATAATCCATCCAATGTCTATCAACCACCTGGATTTACTCATCCATCTAACATTCCACCTAAGAACCCCCAATTAGAAAATGCCAAAGCAATATCTGAACTTAGAAGTGGTAGGATTCTTAAGGACCCATATCAAGACCAGGTGATAGAGGCCAATACTGATGTTAGCCAAGATGAGAAATTTGAAGAAGAGGATAATCATATAGAAGAACTTGAGCTTAAGACTGGTACTGACACTGATAAGATGGATAAAGAAAAGAAGAGAACAGATGAATTAGCTGAGACATATAAACCCAAAGCCCCGTTCCCTTCGGCCTTAGAAGCAGGCTCTTCTCGCAAAAAGCAAGAAACACGCAACAAGGAGCTAATGGAACTATTTAAACAAGTTCATATTAATTTACCCCTCATCGATGCAATTCAGCATGTTCCAGCCTATGCTAAATTTCTTAAAGAACTCTGTACCCAAAAGCGTGAGCCACGAACCACCAAAAGAGTTATGCTATCCGAGGATGTAAGTGCGGTCCTGTTAAATCCAATACCTCAAAAGATGAAAGATCCTGGTGCACCCTTAATTTCATGTGTTATTGGAGGTATAACCTTTGACCGAGCATTACTAGACTTAGGAGCTAGTGTAAACCTCCTTCCAACCTCGGTTTATGAAAAATTTGGGATTGGAGAATTAAAACCCACGTCAGTCATTTTGCAATTAGCTGATAGATCTATAAAAACACCGCGTGGTTTAATTGAGGATGTTCTAGTTAGAGTAGATAAATGTTATTTTCCTGTAGACTTTCTCATACTTGACATGGAACCATCCCAAGAGCTGAACCAAAATCCCATAATTTTAGGACGTCCATTCTTAGCAACCGCGAATGCCAATATCAACTGTAAAACGGGAGCTATGGATATTTCTTTTGGGAATCAAAAAGTAAGAATTAATGTTTTTAATACCCCAAAGTACACCCAAGAGGAGGAAGACTGCTTTGTAATCAATCAGATAGATGAAATAGTTGAATCTAATTCCTCCTTAGATTTACTACAAGATGATGAACCCACTGAAGATACTCAAACCCAGGAAGTAAATACCCTGCTTAATTTACCTCAACCATCACATTCATTACCTTGGTCAGTGAAAATTGAGCCCTTACCTGAGCGAAAAATTGAACCACTACGTCCTTCAATTCAGGCCCCACCACAACTTGAACTAAAACCTTTACCTGAATCACTTAAGTATGTATTTTTAGGATCAAAGAAAACCCTACCAGTAATAATTGCTTCCAACTTAACTACTGAACAGGAAAACCAATTGGTAAATATTCTAAAAACATATAAAGAGGCCATAGGGTGGACCGTTGCCGATTTAAAAGGAATTAGTCCGTCAATATGCATGCACCATATTTATACAGAAGATAATGCCAAACCAACTCGAGAGATGCAAAGAAGGCTTAATCCTAACATGCAAGAAGTAGTCAAGAAAGAAGTAATTAAATGGTTAGATGCTGGAATTATTTATCCTATCTCTGACAGCCACTGGGTGAGTCCTACACAAGTTGTTCCAAAAAAATCTGGACTTACGGTTGTCCGCACTGAACATGGAAACTTAGTACCAACACGACTTTCCACTGGGTGGCGTGTCTGCATAGATTATAGAAAACTCAATACAACCACCCGAAAAGATCACTTTCCCTTACCCTTTATCGATCAAATCCTAGAAAGACTAGCAGGCCAACAATACTTTTGCTTTTTAGATGGATACTCGGGATACAATCAGGTAGCAATCTACCCAGGAGATCAAGAAAAGACCACCTTTACATGTCCTTATGGAACCTTTGCTTTCCGTAGAATGCCATTCGGATTATGTAATGCACCTGCAACTTTTCAACGGTGCATGATGTCAATATTTTCAGACATGATAGGAGATTTCTTAGAAATATTCATGGATGACTTTTCAGTCTTTGGAGAATCTTTTGAGAGTTGTCTCAACAATTTGAAGAAAATATTAAAACGATGTATTGAGGCTAATCTAGTGTTAAGCTGGGAAAAGAGCCACTTCATGGTTCAAGAAGGGATCGTTTTAGGACATATAGTATCCAAGAAAGGGATTGAGGTAGATAAAGCTAAAGTTGAACTAATTTCTAAACTTCCTCCTCCCACTTCTGTCAAACAAATTCGATCTTTTCTTGGTCATGTAGGATTCTATCGTCGCTTCATCAAAGAGTTCTCTAAAATTTCTCGTCCTTTGTGTAATCTCCTTGCTAAGGATGTTTCTTTTAACTTTGATGAAAATTGTCTTAAAGCTTATGAAATCTTTAAAAGAAGCTGTGACCAAAGCTCCAATCATACAACCTCCTAATTGGTCACTACCTTTTGAAATTATGTGCGATGCCTCAGATTTTGCCATAGGAGCTGTCCTAGGCCAAAGGGTAAACAAATGTCCTGTAGTGATCTATTATGCTAGTAGAACTCTGAATGAAGCACAAATGAATTATACCACCACTGAAAAAGAGTTGCTAGCCATTGTGTTTGCCCTAGAAAAGTTTAGATCATATTTATTAGGATCAAAAATCATAATTTACTCGGATCATTCAGCCTTGAGATACCTGCTCTCAAAGAAAGATGCTAAACCATGATTAATTAGATGGATTTTACTGTTACAAGAATTTGACATTGAAATTCGAGATAAGAAGGGATCTAAAAATGTTGTAGCAGACCATCTGTCTAGGATCCTAGTGAAAGATAATGAACCTGTATCAATCAGAGAATCTTTTCCAGATGAACAATTGTTAACAGTTTCACATACAAAGACTCCTTGGTTTGCAAATATTGTCAATTACTTAGTCATAGGACAAATTCCTGATGGCTGGTCTAAGAATGAAAAGGATCGATTCTTTGCTCAAATCAAATATTATTTTTGGGAAGATCCTGAGCTTTTTAGAATTTGTGCTGATCAAATCATTCGTAGATGTGTTCCTGAATCTGAACAATGGAGTATCTTACAATTTTGTCATACTCTTGCTTGTGGAGGACACTTTTCTGGACGAAAAACTGCGGCCAAAGTGTTACAAAGTGGTTTTTATTGGCCAACATTATTTAAGGATGCCCATACTTTTAGTCAGGAGTGTTTTAAGTGTCAAGCCTTAGGGAATATTTCAAAGAAAGACATGATGCCTTTGAACCCCATTTTAGTGGTTGAAATTTTTGATGTATGGGGAATTGATTTTATGGGACCTTTTCCACCTTCCAATGGATTTGAATACATTTTGGTAGCTGTCGATTATGTTTCTAAATGGATTGAAGCAATAGCAACTCGAACCAATGATCATAAAGTAGTCCTAAAATTTATTCAGAAGAATATCTTTTCCAGGTTCGGATTTCCACGTGCTATCATTAGTGACGGGGGTACCCATTTTACAAATCATCAATTTAGAACTTTATTACGAAAATATGGGGTGACACATAAGATAGCTACACCATACCATCCGCAAACAAGTGGTCAGGTAGAAGTCTCTAATAGGGAAATCAAGAATATCTTACAAAAGACTATTAGGCCTGATCGAAAAGATTGGTCAGATCGATTGGATGATGCATTATGGGCCTATAGGACAGCTTATAAAACCCCCATTGGAATGTCTCCCTATAGATTAATCTATGGAAAAGCATGTCACCTTCCGGTAGAACTTGAACATAAAGCATATTGGGCAATAAAATAATTAAATTTTAATTTAAACAAAGCTGGTTCCAATCGGATGTTACAATTAAGTGAATTAGAAGAATTAAGGCAAGAAGCTTATGAAAATTCAAAAATTTATAAGGAAAAAATGAAAGCCTTCCATGATAAACATATTTCAAGAAAAACCTTTGAGCCAAATCAACAAGTCTGGTTATTTAACTCAAGGCTTCGATTATTTCCTGGAAAACTAAAATCCAGATGGGATGGACCTTATATAGTTAATCATGTATTCCCACATGGTGCAATTAAACTCTATGATCCCAGGACTAAAAATTTTTTTAAGGTAAATGGCCAAAGGCTTAAACCATATATCGAAGGGATATCATTAAATCGAAATATTGATCAAGTGCAATTAATAGAACCACAATGAATTAAACTGCATTTTGTCTGGCTGAAGACAATAAACTTAGCGCTTATTGGGAGGCAACCCAATACTTCTTGAATCTAATTTATTTTCTCTTTTAGGCTAAGTTGGAGAACCAAAAAGCGGGAGAAGGATCATAAGCTTCAAGACCCATGCTAAATAAATAAACATAATTTACACTCTTTTATTGAGGACAATGTCAATTCAGTTGGGTAAAAAGTAAAAAAATAAAAAATAAAAAAAATAATAAAAAAAAAATAAAAAAATAAAACAAAATATATATATAAATAAATAAATCAATAAAAATAAAAATTAATAATAATAATAATAATAAAATAAATAAAATATTAAAAAATTAAAAAAAATTAAATAAATAAATAAAATAAAAATAATAAATAAATAATATATAATAAAACTATTAAAAAAAAAAATTTGAACAAACCATATTTTGGGAAAGAGAATCTTAAGCAAAATAAACTAGGACAAGTAATAAAGTTAGAAAGTATTAACTAATAATGGTAGCGAGTCAAGAAGCAGATTATTTGGTCAGACCATTAGCAACCTACTTAGGTCATTTAAAGGCTAACAGCACTTCTACTTGCACATGCACACTAATGAAGCACAGCAGGTGTTTGATTATAAGGCTAAATTGAGGATTCAATTATCACTAAAAATTGATGGTTTATATATACTTCAATTAAAGAAACTTGAATTTAAGGAAAGAGCTACCTGCTTTCTAAAAAAAAAAAAAAAAAAAAAAAAGTGCAAAAAATAGAGTATATGTGGATTGCCCTAAACTAGAACTTTGCACCTTAAATGTAGAAGTTCACATCAAATGGTGAAGGGAAGGCCAGGATGCTCAGCACAATTTAAAAAAAAAAAAAAAAAAAAAAAAAAAAAGCAGTGTGAAAGCTACCTTAATTCATGCACTTAACTTGGGAGTATATAAAACTAACCAAAATAGGTGATAAAAAGAAGATTCATTTGCCCTTTGAATCAACACCCAAATGCTAAGTTAGTATTCACGACACAAAGTGCTGAAAATCTTTAGATGAACTCTAAGAAAGTTTCTGATTAATCTGCCGTGAAATTTACTTCTGAAACTCAATACTTAGTTAGTGATACTGTCTAAACTTTTGATCTTAAATTCTAGATTTATTTTTGTGAAGGAAGGATCTCAACAAAATATGGTAATTGATCTAAACTAAATTCTTTCTTTACTCGAGGACGAGCAAAGCTTAAGTTGGGGGGTGTGATAAGCATCGTAAATTCACCAATAAAAGTATTAATTTATTAATTAATTTATATTAATTTTTAAGAATTATCAATCAATTTATATATAATTTTTGAAAAATTCATATTTTTATTAATTAAAAAATTAATTAAAAAATAATAAAAAATAAATAAAAATTAAAAAATAAAATTTTATTATTAAAAGAAAGAGCTCATTTTTTTGATCACAACGAAATAAATTTCAAGTAAAACGGAGCTAAAATGAAAAAGATATGAATTTTTAAAAAAATATAAAATAAATAAAAATTAAATAAAAAAAAAGAAAATGGCTCAACCGGCTCCGCAAGCCGAGCCACCAAGCCAAGCCGAGCCACCAAGCCAAGCCGAGCCATCAAAGCCGACTCAGTCATTGAAGCCATCAGCCGGTCTACGATCCAGGCGTGGACCGCCAGCTCAGCAAAGTCCGGCGAATCAGAGCCTGCCACGTGGTGGACCTAGACCCTTAAAGGGTCTACAAAATTTTATCGCGGCTCACAGGGCAATCTGGTCATTTCACTCGGTGACAGAAGCGTTGATTGGTTGCGGTGTGCGGTGCGGCCGGTCTACGCGGTCCATGGGAACAGTAATTGCGCGATCGGACGGCTGCGGTTGATTGCGGTTAAGATCGGACGGTCAGCATTTTTTTCGGTTGCCAATTTCACTCGGATCACCATCAAACGGCAGCGCCTGATTCCAGCTTCGATCCGACGGTCCAGAACGCTCCCGACGGTGATCAGGACTCCCGAAGCGCGATTTGCGGCCAGATTTCCTCGATCAAGCGCGATCGGACGGCCAGAATTTAATTCGAGCTGATCTGGGCTGATAGGCATCCGATTTTGATGATTTTTGAACCGTTCGATTCCTATCGGATAGCCTGATTTTACCAGATTTACCAGAGTCATAACAGAGTTGTTTTTATTCAAATTTTATTCAGAATTTTTATGATTACAAAGGAAATTAGTCCCATATTGCTTTTAGAAATAAATATCTACCTCTTCTAGCTCTATAAAAAGGATCCTAAGCCTCTAAGAAAGGGAGGAGGGTTGGAAGGGAAGCTAAGGTATAGGGTGGAAGTCAAGCTCTGGGATTAAAGGTTGCTTCAAAGCTGCGGTGCTGCTGAGAAGAAGAGCCGGTCTTCTACGCCATCTTCATGCCTACGCCGATCTGCGATCTTCATCTAGTCTTTTTTTCCTTTAATTTCTTGTATTAAAATTCTGAATTTTCTTTAATTTCTTGTATTTAAATTCTGCATCTTAGTTTTAAATTTAATAAAGAAAGTTTCATTATTCTTTTCAATTCTAGCTCTTTAAATTATTTGTTCTTTATTGCTTTTTAATTTTACTATAAGTAGTTGCTAAGATCTAAATAGTAGATCTTAGTATCAAATTTATTTTTGCATAATTTAAATTCTATTTTTATTTATAGATCTATTTTTTGACTTTAATTTTTTAAAAAAAAATCCTTGCTTTCTTTTCTTAAAAAAAAAAAAAAATCAAAGATTTTAGAAATAAATCATTGCCTCTCTGTGGATTCGACCCGACTCACCACTTTCTTCATAATTTTTAGTTAGTTTAAAAAGTAAAGAGTCGGATTTAAATTGATAAACACGGTGTCTTAACGACAGCATCGTGTCCCTATCACCTATGCAACACCGGGCTCGCGCATGATCCACGGAGGGTAATTTGGAAATTCATGGTGCACGGTGGACCAACCGAAGGGTATTTCAGGAAGGCATGCTCTGATTGTTGAAGAATGCGGTGGTCTACGCAACACCGAGCTCGCGCACGATCCATGGAGGGCAATTTGGGAATTCTGGCTGATCCAACGGGCGGTTTTCACTGAAGCTTGATCGGATGGCCGAAAAGAAGGCTCTGATGGATGGCATCCATAGTTCCCGATTGAGATCCAACGGCTGACATTCATCCCGACGTAAAACTAAAGATCTAAAGGTTTATTTTAATGCGATCGGACGGCCCAGATTTGATCCAACGGTTGATCCAATGGCTGATATTAAATCCGACTTGATTTGGGTTATTTTAAGGGGTTTTTGAGTGGTTTTTGGACCGTTTGATCACCATCCAATGGCCAGAATTACTCAGATCTTAATTTGAGTTGTTTTAGGAGTCTTAAACCTAGTTTTTGATGGATTTTGGAGGGAAATCAAATTCTTTATCTATAAAAACCTATGGTTGTCGTGAAAAAAATTTGAATTAGAGAGACACAAAGAGAGAGACGGGGAGAAAGAGAGAGAGGAAAAAAGAGAGAGAGAGAGAAAGAAAGAGGAGAGAGGTAGAAAAAAAAAAGTGATTTATGAGAAAATCAAAAAAAGGTTTTTGATTTTTCTTCGACGATCAAGACATTGATCAAGGAACCTCTTCTTCTTCGCCAAGTTCTCCACATCAAGAGCAGCAGACAATCAATTTCAGCAATCAAACAGTCTAATTTTTCTATGCTTTTTATTTTATTTACTATTTTTGAATTTATTATCATGAACTAAATTTTATTTTACTAAGGCTAAGGTGTAGCCACTCTTTTGATGCAATATTCAGTATGATTTATTTTTAAATTTTATTCATGAGGAGTATATAAATCTGATCTTAATGCTTTTAGATTACTGGCCATCTTCTAATTGATCAGATGAACATAGATATTACAAGCCAAATACATCTATGTTAATGCTTCTTGATTATATACCTTATATTATGAATCAAATTAGAATTCATATGCATGCAGGAATTTTAGTGCGCTTTGGATGCATCATATTTTAATTAGAGGGTTTCACAAAACCTAATGCATTAATATTTATTTAAATTACACCTGGACCAAAGGATAATTAATAAATATTAATAGTTTTGCTATGCCTGAACCAAATGGTAGTGAATAAATTAGAAGACTCCACCATCACATGAAATAAAATTAATCTAAAAATCTGAATATTGTATTGACTGAGTTGGTGAACTGATTACCTTAGTAATCCATTATTCTTGAATTTAAAATCCTAATAATTTACATTCTCTCTATTTAATTAAAAATTTTTAATTATTTTTTTTATTTTCTTTAATTTTTTATTCTCATAAATCGATCTTCTAAATAAAGCATAGGAAAGAGCTTTTCAGTACTTATTTTTCAATCCTCTAGGGATGATACTCTACTCATTCACTTTATTACTTGATCGACTAGTGCACTTGCCATAGCTATAAATTAGCACGCATCAAGTTTTTATGATGGAGAGAAAGAGAGAGAGGAAGAAAGAGAGAGACAAAGAGAGAGGAGAGAGATAAAAAAAAATGATTTATGAGAAAATCAAAAAGGGTTTTTGATTTTTCTTCGATGATCAAGACATCGATCAAGGAGCCTCTTCTTCTTCACCAAGTTCTCTACATCAAGAGCAGCAGACAATCAATTTCAGCAATCAAACAGTCTAATTTTTCTATGCTTTTTATTTTATTTGCTATTTTTGAACTTGTTATTATGAACTAAATTTTTTTTTACTAAGGCTAAGGTGTAGCTACTCTTTTGATGCAATATTTAGTATGACTTATTTTTAAATTTTATTCATGAGGAGTATATAAATCTGATCTCAATGCTTTTAGATTACTGGCCATCTTCTAATTAATCTAATGAACATAGATGTTACGGACCAAGTACATCTATGTTAATGCTTCTTGATTATATACCTTGTATTATGAATCAAATTAGAATTCATATGCATGTGGGATTTTAGTGCGCTTTGGACGCAGCGTATTTTAATTAGAGGGTTTCACAAAACCTAATGCATTAATATTTATTTAAATTACACCTAGACCAAAGGATAATTAATAAATATTAATAGTTTTGCTATGCCTGGACCAAAGGGTAGTGAATAAATTAGGAGACTCCACCATCACATGAAATAAAATTAATCTAAAAACCTGAATATTATATTGACTGAGTTGGTGAATCGATTGCCTTAGTAATCCATTGCTCTTGAGTTTAAAACCCTAATAATTTACACTCTCTTTATTTAATTAAAAATTTTTAATTATTTTTTTTATTTTTTTATTTTTTTTAATTTCTTATTCTCATAAATCGATCTTCTAAATAAAGCATAGGAAAGAGCTTTTCAGTACTTATTTTCCAATCCTCTAGGGATGATACTCTACTCATTCACTTTATTATTTGATCGACTGGTGTACTTGTCATAGCTATAAATTAGCATGCATCACCAACCAAAGTTGGGCTCATGTGCAGTCTATGTGGATTCTAGTACCCAGTAAGGAATTAGGATAATTCCTCGAATTGGAGGTAGAGGCTACCAATTTAAATAAAATAGTAGAAGAAATCTTTTGATTAAAGTCTAAATTTTTAGGTTTAATGAATCAATTACTAATTAGATTTTGATTTTTCTTTGTGCAGACATGGCCACTTTTGTCTCGCTCCGATCATTGTTGGACAATGATAAGTTGGTGGGACCCAACTTCGATAGCTGGTTCTGAAAGTTGAATATTATCCTAGAGCATGAATGGATCCTATATATGTTGATGGATCCTGCACCCAAGGAGCCAGCTGTAAATGCACGTGGAATAGTCAGAGACACTTATCAAAAGTGGCTAAGTGACCGAACCAGGTGCACTGTATTATGCTGGTTGTGATGAATGACAAGTTCAGTCGCAGGTTTGAGATAGCTTAGCCAAATGAAATGCTCCAAGTATTGGAGGATTCTTTTGGCACACCTAATGACGTTAAGAGGCACAAGACTAGTTGCACCATCTTCAATGCTAGAATGCGGGATGGAGCCTCTATCACTAATCATGTACTGTACATGATCGAGCTAATAGAGCGCTTGAGCAAACTTAACTTTTTCTTGCATGAACAACTTGAGAAAGTTGCAATACTGAACTCACTGCCAAAGTCCTATCTCTCTTTCCTTACTCATTACAGAATGACAAAGCCTGAAGTAAACTACTACGGCTTACTGGGGTTACTTCAGAACATTGAGAAGGATCACCAGCTCCATAAAGAGTCGGTGAACTTAGTGGGAGGTTCGTCTTCTGGTTCTCGACCCTTTAGGAAAGGAATGAAGAACAAGAAGAAGAAAATAATGAAGGTGCAAGTTCAGGCTGGGACATTAGTGCAGGGTTAGACCAGGAAGATCAAGCTTGATAAGAGTCAAGCTGAATGCTTCTTTTGCAAGAAGCGAGGGCACTGAAAGAGAAACTATCCTCATTACATCGCCTCCCTAGATCCGAATAGGTAGAGAAAGAAGCAAGCTGTTGCTAGGCAAGGTATTTATATGGTAACTCTTTGCAATTTTTCTATTTATGATATTATTGACTGGGTATTGGATATCGGTAGCCCTTACCATATTTGCAATTTGTTGTAGGGTTTGTAGCATAGTAGAAGATTCGAGCAAGATGAAAGATTCCTGAACGTTGGAGATGGAAGATCAATTCCAGTTCTAGCTTTAAAAATTTTGAAACTTGTATTTGAATCTCATACCATTGTTCTTAGTGATTGTCATTTCTATCATTGTTTCTTTTTAAATATCATTTCTATAGGCCTTTTGGCTATGAATAATTATGAAATTTCAATAAAGAAATGAGTTTGTAATGTCATTGTGAATGGTGTTACTACTTTCTATGGAAAATTGAATAATGGTGTATCTATGTTATCACACCTATTAATGTAGTCTATTCTACTAGCAAGCACCCTAGATTAGATAGTGTATCAGATATCTACTTATGGCATTGTAAGCTAGGTCAAATAACAGAATAAATAGGTTGACTCAAGAGAAAATCCTCGAAGTCAGCGATTGTGAATCACTTCCAACCTATGAGTCCTGTCTTCTTAGTAAAATGACCAAGTTATCTTTTACTAAAAAAGATGAGAGAGCTAATGAGCTCTTAGGTCTAGTACATACTGATGTATGTGAACCAATGAGCACAAGTGCCAGAGGTGGATATGTCTACTTCATCACTTTTATAGATTATCTATCCATATATAGATATGTCTATCTGATGAAACCTAAGTCAGATTCTTTTGAAATGTTCAAACGATTCCAAAGTGAAGTAGAAAAATAAACTAGGAAGAGTATTAAAACTCTTCGATCTGATCGAAGAGAAGAATACCTTTCTGATGAGTTTCTCAGATATCTAGGAGAGAATTAGATTTTCTCCCAATGGGCTCCTCCTGGAATACCATAGCATAATGGTGTATCTGAAAAGAGGAATCAGACACTGTTAGACATGATTCGATTCATGATGAGATTTGCCAACTTACCGATATCCTTCTAAGAATATGCACTCGAATTGGCTTGTTATCTATTAAATAAAGTTTCAAGTAAGTCTGTACTTAAAACCCCATATGAGATATGGATAGGACGTAAGCTAGCACTTTCACATCTTAGGATTTGGGGATGCCCGGCTAATGTCAAACGGTTAGTAACAGACAAACTTAGACCTAGGTCTGACAAGTGTACATTCATAGGATACCCAAAAGAGATCAAAGGATACTATTTCTACCATGCTGATGAACAAAAGGTGTTTGTCAGACTTAGGGCAACCTTTTTGGAAAAGAAGTTTCTTGGTGAAGGAACTATTGCCTCTAAGGTTGAACTTAATGAAGTTCAACAGATAGAAAGTCCGACACAGAATGTTGAACCTAAGTTGAATTTGATCAGATCAAATCCGAAGCCTAGTGAACCCGCACCATTAACATGATCTAGTAAAGTACCATGCCATCCAGACAGATACTATGGATTTTTGATCTAGGATGGTGATCCCATCGAACTCGATGAGAACAATGAGGTTTCGATTACTTATATCGATGCTATGTAGAGATCCAACTCTGAGAAATAGCTAGAAGTCATGAGATTCGAAATGGATTTTATGAAGGTCAATGATGTATGGACATTAGTTGACCCACCTGAAAGGGTAAAACTCATTGGGTGTAAATGGGTATTCAAAAGGAAAAGAGATGCAGACGGAAAGATGGAGACCTATAAAGCCCGTCTAGTTGCCAAAGGGAATCATCAACATTATGGTATTGACTATGATGAGACATTCTCCCTAGTGGCAATGCTCAAATCCATTTGGATAATACTTGCAATAGCTGCCCACCTAGACTATGAGATCTGGCAGATGGATGTGAAGACGGCATTCCTAAATGGAGAGCTAATTGAAGAGGTGTATATGATACAACCTAAGGATTTCACATCCATAGATGAGTCCAAGGTGTGCAGGCTTCAGAGATCCATTTATGGATTTAAGCAAGCATCTCGGAGTTGGAACATGCATTTTGATATAGTGATCAAAATGTATGGCTTCATTAAGAATGAAGAAGAATCCTACATTTATAAATGGACAAATGGTCAAGTAGTGATATTTCTTATTTTGTACGTAAATGATATTCTCTTAATTGGGAATGACATTTCCGCACCATAAGGAATAAAAGTTTGATTGTCATCACAGTTCTTCATGAAGGACTTGGGGGAAGCATCCTACATCCTAGGGATGAAGATCTATAGGGATAGATCTAAAAGAATGCTTGGTATATCCCAATCCACGTACATAGAGACTGTGCTAAACAGGTTTAGCATGGAGAATTCTAAAAAGGGCTATCTTCCGATAGGCCATGGAATTTCTCTCTAAGAAGGATTGTCCGACAACTCCTGAAGAGAGAGTGTATTAGTAAAATTTCATATGCTTCGATAGTGAGGTCTATTCTGTATGCAATGACATGTACGAGATCAGATGTGGCATACTCACTAGAAGTAGTGAGTAGATATCAGTATGATCTTGGAGAAAATCACTAGAAGGTGGTTAAAACCATGCTTAGGTATTTGAGAAATACTAAGGATCAATGGTTGATTTATGGAGAGTCAGATCTGAAGCTTGCAGGGTTTATAGACTCCAGCTTTCAATCTGATCATGATAATAGTAAAAGTGTGTTGGGGTATATCTTTATTCTAAATGGTGGAGCCATCTGCTGAAAAAGTCCCAAGTAGCAAATAGTGGTGGACTCTATTTGCGAAGTAGAGTACATGGCAACATGAGATGCAGCAAAGAAAGCTATGTGGCTAAGAAAGTTCATCACAGAGCTCAAAGTAGCACCCTCCATTGATGGTCCAGTCTTGCTCTACTGCGACAGCACTGGCACCATAGCTCAAGCAAAGGAAATGAAGGCACACCAGCGAACAAAGTACATTATGCATCACTTTCATTTGGTCTGTAAAATCATGGATCGTGCTGATGTTGATCTTCAAAAGATCGATGGAAAGAAGAACCAAGCCGACCCCTTCACTAAAGCCCTAGCAATCAAGATGTTCGACAACCATAAGTCAAAGATGGGTATTAGATACTATGCCTAGTGGCTTTAGAATAAGTGGGAGTTATTAGAAATTATATTCCAAAGCCAATCGTCAGTCTGTTGATGGTTGAGCTATTTTATAATTTTTATTAATTTATTAATTAATAAAAATACTTTAGCATCTTTTTCATCATAAGTTTACATCTTCTAATGAACTCCATTATTGTGATGAAGTCCTTAGGACTATTTAGCTTCAATAAAAAGAGAATTTATCAATTGGTCCTTAAATTTATTCACGATCAAATGATAAGCTGTTAATTAGGATGATAGCATATATCGAGCATAGGTCGCTATATGCCATATATGTTGGTTGTCCTCTTAATGACTACTAGATCAGGTACCTAATACTAATATCCTACTTTTTCACCTAGTACTAACATGGATCCTAATACAGTAGCCATCATTAATGCTCTGATTCAAAAGCTTGATGACAGGAAAGATTTTATGAAAATCATGAGTGAAAGAGTAGTAGTACTCGAAGAAGCTAGGCAAAGACACCCTGAACATGAGTCTCCCCAACTACCTAGAGGATGGAGAGGTAGGAACCTAGACTTAGGTCGACCTATAGAAGCATGCCCATATCATAATCAGTTCAACAAATATGAACATGTCCTTAGAAATGTGAAGATCGAAGCTCCAAGTTTTAATGCTTGTCTAGATTCAAAAGAGTACCTAGATTGAGAATCGAACATGGACCACTATTTTGGATGGTATGAAATGTCTGAAGCAAGGAGAGTTAGGTTTCCTAGAATGAAGTTGGTTAGGTAAGCTCGACTTTGCTGGAAAAGTATTGAGCATCTTCTCAATTAGAGAAGATGAGATTCAATAGAAACTTAGAATGAAATGAAAAAGAAACTCTGAGAAAAGTACCTTCCCACCTGCTACTAATAAAGATTTTTAGATCAGTGGCAAAGACTTACTCAACGGAATAGATCAGTTATAGAGTACATCATGAGATTTGATGAGTACCACATGAGATGTGGAGTAACCAAAGATAAGGTTGTTACCTTATCTAGATTTAGAGCTAGATTATGAGAGGATATCTAGTATGAGCTATTTTTGTGAGAAGTAACCATGTTAGAATAAGCTTATCAACTTTTCCTAAACTTTGAGAGATTTTCTAAGTATTCAACTACCCATCTGAAGGAGAAACCTATTTTTCCGACATAGGATCGTTCAAATCTGATTCGATCTGAAGAAATATTTTAGATTTTTTTTTCTAAAATCCTAATCAAACCTGAGACTTCTCAAATCTAATCATAGATATTTGATATTTAAAGTTAAAAATAAAAATTAAATTAGATTTAATTTAAAGTATCTGATTTGGTAATCTAATTACTCTGCGATGATCCTGTTGATTCCTAAGATTTTGCAAGGAGCCACGCATACGTCTGACCTCTGCTAGTATCCACTTGAGCAGGATCTGAATGTATTCCTCTCATGATTTTTTTTTTCAAAAATTAGATCTAGATTTGATTTGAAAAGCCTTCAAAACAACTTCTGAGGGCAGCCTGCTCGTCTCACGAACTCCATCACGTAGATGCTGAATCTTGTGCCAAAAACCTTGGACCTTCAACTAAGATTTGTGCCTAACTTTTTAGGCATGTAGAAAAGAGGGAGAGAGAGGATAGAGGGAGCATGGATATTGGAGGGAAGGTTCCTTTAGGTGTGAAAAAAATAAATTATGTTGAGATGAGAAGAGTTCTTATACTAGACATAGCACCATAAAGAGTCCCTTTTTGATCAAAAACCTTATTAATTCAACCATTAGGACTTCTAGACCTAATCTCCATGAAAAACCCTAGATTCCATCTAGTTTTGATGCCAAAAATCCATCTGGAAGGTGGCAGCATGAAAGGATAAAAAAGAGTCCATGTGCGTCTAGGACTCTTCCCTTAAGAGTTTGATCCAAATCAAACTCTATCAAAATCTGATCTAGGCACCTCAAAAAATTATGAAATTTTCTACACCCAAAGTATAACTTGTTTTCTATTACTTATCCAAAAACTAGAGCAAAATAATTTCTACAAAAAGTTTTAAAATCTTCTAATTATGTGACCCTCAATTTTCTCAACTATTGATCCTAGTCCAGTTGCACTAGGAATGAATTTAATTTTCATGATTAATCTAACCAGAACTTATTATAGTCAAATAAAAATAAACTCATTCATGATATAGAAATGAGTCAAATCAAATTCAACTCAGTTGCGATGAATCAAAAAGTTTATAGAAGGAGAAAGTCAAGCTCAATCGTGTGCTAGCACGATTACCTTGAACCTGATTGGATCTAATCCAAATCAATCAAACTCGGTTATCTCAATTGATGACATCCAGATCCAAATTCTTGTTTGTGTGATCTAGTTAGATTCAGTTTCGTATGGTAATGAGATATATCATAATCTCCATCATCAACATCATCGAAACATCTTTTGATGGACCAAAACTTTTCTGATTCAAGCAATTAGAATGATCGATCATCAAAATCATTCTAATTGCTCTCAAAATCCACCAGTGACACCTAGCAGTATATGGTGGCAATCCATCAAAATTAAAAGTGAACCTCTCAGTGTAGCTATCTATGTAATTGGGTTCTTCTATCTTGAGCCCCGATAGGATTAGGGTTAAGGTGAACTTGTCACACCCAATATCCATCATATCAATTAATCATTCGATTCGAGTCCTATATGAAACCCTTTATAGAAACTCTTTTTATCATCTTTACTCTGCCATGGCCATGGGCTTATGAACTTGATTCTCATGATCATCATAGGGCTACTCCTCATCTACCGAGGTAGATAGATCCGTTATTGGTGCAATCCAATTCCTACAATGAACGTACTATAGCCAACATACACCTCAGGATTCCAAATGGCTAGAAGATTGAGTTATGGTGTAGTCAAACTACAACACCCTCAAGGTGAATTGTAGATGCACCTCAGGTCAAAGAACCAGACACACTACTGCAACAGCCAGTCATCGATGAGAAGGTAGACTTCCTTATGAATGCTCGAGGTGGTCACGCTTAGTGCCCTCATTCTCTAACGAGTATCTATAATCTCACTCTGGTATCTCCACATCATAGACTCAAGACTCATCTACTCAAAGAAAATGATCGTACACCAATCTTTTAGATTAATCACCATTCTCGTGATGATCCTACGGTCGAAAGTAGTTTATGATTTTATTATGAAAAATCATGTCTTAAATTTTCAACTCTTTGAAAATATGAATTATCATTACCATTAACTCAAAGGATGTGTCACGTACACTTTAAATACACACTATGATAGAAAATAATTTTTTTATTAATTTATAGTCAAAATTATAAAATTATCTTTAGAAGTGTATTACAAGTGTTAGCCAATCTAGCTTCTAGGGCATACATCTAATAAACTCCCACTTAACCTAAAGCCAATTGGCTATAAATCTAAGTCCCATATTCTCAAGGTAGGCTTCGATCTTCTGCTGGCCTAAAGGCTTCATTAGTGGATCTGCCACACTATCCATGGAGTCAACTCTGTTGACCTCGACGTAACCCTTCTCAAGATAATCATGGATGAGGTGGAATCACCGCTCGATGTGCTTGGATTTTTGGTGAGACCTCAACTCCTTAGCTAGGGCTATGGTGCCATTGTTGTCCTAGTATAGAGGGACGGCATCTGATGGCATCACTTTGAATTCTGTGGCAAATTTCTTATACCAGAATGCCTCCTTTGCACTTTCGATGCAGCGATATACTCTACTTCCATGGTGGAATCTGCTATCATAGTCTGCTTCAAACTCTTCCAACTGATAGCACCATGATTACACACAAATAGACTACCAGATGTCGACTTTCGATCATCTATATCAGACATAAAATCTGAGTCTGTATAACCTTGGACCTAGAGTTCTTTATTATCAAAAATCAAGAACATATCCTTAGTCCTTCTCAAGAACATAAGAATACATTTCATAGAAGTCTAGTGCTCTTCACCTGAATTCGACTGATATCTGCTCATGACACTCATAGCATGGGTGATATCAGGTCATCTACATAGTATAGCGTACATGAGGCTTCCTATTGTCGAAGCATAAGAAATCTTGCTCATGTGTTCAATCTCCTTAGGTGTGTTGGGATACATCTTCTTTGAGAGATGAATGCCATGTTTGAAGGGCACTAATCTCCTCTTGGAGTTTTCCATGCTAAACCTCTTTAGTACCTCCTCTATGTACATCTTCTGTGAGAGATCCCGCATCCTATTCGGTCTATCCCTATAGACCTTAATTCTTAGAATATAGGATGCTTCTCCTAGGTCTTTCATAAAGAACTCTTTTGATAACCAAATGTTAATTATGGTCAATATGAGAATATTATTCCCAATAAGGAGGATGTCATCCACGTACAGTACGAGGAAGGCAACAATGCTCCCACTGATCTTTTTGAATACACATGGTTCCTCCTCATTCTTGATGAATCTAAATAATTTGATCACATCATTGAAATGAGCATTCCAGCTTCGAGATGCTTGCTTAAGTCCATAGATGGACCTCTACAGCTTGTAGACCTTGTGATTAGCATTACTAGATGTGAAACCTAATGGCTATTCCATACAGATATCTTCCTAATGATATCCATTTAAGAAGGCCATTTTCAGGTTCATTTGCCATATTTTATAATTGAAATAGGCTGCAACAGCAAGCAATGTGCGGATGGATTTTAGTATAGCTATTAACTAGAAGATATCCTGATAGTCAATGCCTTCACGCTGACTATACCCTTTCGCCACTAACCAAGCCTTGAATGTCTCCACATTTCCATCTGCACCTATCTTTCTATTGTAGATCCATTTACATCTAATAGGTACTATACCTTCAGGTGGATCTACCAAGATCCAGACTTGGTTCGAGCGCATTAAGTCAATCTCTAACTTCATTGCCTCTAACTATTTCTCAGAGTCGACATTTAATATCACCTCATCATAGGTTTTGAGATCATCACCATGAACCTCATTTTCCATGAGGAATATTTTCTCTACATCCTCTGAAATAGTACCTAAGTACCTTTCAGAAGGACAAAAAATTCTTTCTGATCTATAAGGTGGAGGAGGTAGTGATTGGACTAGCTCAATCTAATTGGGTTTCATAGGGTCCTTAGCTCGTTGCTCTTAGGAGACTTTCTCCTCGAGCCTAATCTACCTTCTGATGCCACCATCTTGAATAAACTATTTTTCAAGAAAGATGGCATGTCAACTGACAATCACATTATCGTCTTCCAAAATGTAGAAATAATATCCTATTGACTCTTTAGGATATCCTATGAACCGAGCTCTAAAGGACCTATACTCTAACTTGTCCTTCTATTGTCTCTTGATATGAGTCGGACAACCCCAAATTCTGAGGTAACTCAGACTTGGTTTCTTACCATGCCATATCTCATACGGTGTGGTAGGAATGATTTTAAAGGAAATCCTATTCAGTAAATATATAATAGTCATTAGACTATGTCCTTAAAAAAACTCAAAAAGGTCTGTGAAGCTCATCATAGATCGAACCATATCTAATAAGGTTCGGTTTCTCCATTCTGAGACTACGTTGAGTTGGGATGTTCCAGGTGGAGTCCATTGAGAGACTATACCATTTTATTTAAGATAGTCTAGGAATTTCTGACTAAGGTATGTACCTTCTCAATTTGATCGAAGAACCTTAATGAATTTTTTGGTTTATTTTTCTACTTCATATCTGAATTCTTTAAACTTTTCAAAAGCTTCAGATTTATGTCACATCAAATACACATACCGTACCGAGATAAATCATCGATAAAGATAATAAAATAGACATAGTTGCCTCTAGTCGGCACATCAAATGGGCCGCACACATCAGTATGCACTAGGGCAAGTAGGTCTGTGGCCCATTCCCCATGTCCTATAAAAGGGAGCTTGGTCATTTTGCCACGAAGGCATGATTCACAATTGGATATGACTTGGAAGTCAATGGACTCAATAGCCTAAATTTCTCTAATTTGTTAATCTTGTCTTCCGTTATATGACCTAGCCTAAGGTGCCATGGATACCTATCATTTAAATTATCCCTTGGTCATTTTGATCCTATGGCATTCACATTTTGCTCGATATTGAAAATAGAAAAATGGATATGTAACTGATAGAGACCATTTATAAGAAAATTATTTGCAATTTTATTTCTTTCATAAAGAATATTACAATGGTCCTTAAGAAAACTAATTACATAGCCTTTCTGTGCTAAACATGAAACAAAAATCAAATTTCTGCTTGCTGCAGGCACATAAAAGTAGTCTCTAAGAACTAAATCTAACCCTAACGGTAATTGCAAAGAGTAGATTCTCATGGCCACTACAGCAACTCTTGCTCTATTTTCAATGCGTAGGATCATCTCACCATTTCTCAGCCTCCTGCTATCCTCAAGATCCAACACAGAAGTGCATAAGTGAGCACTAGAACTAGATTCAAGCACTCAACGGGATGCAGAAAAAATCATAAGGTTAGATTCTATGACGAGCATACCTCCAGACGGACCTACCTTCTTCTTGTTCTTCAGGCTGGCCAGGTACAAGGAGCAGTTCCGATTCTAATGATCGTCTGTGTTGTAATGAAAATATTTTCTTTATCAGCGGCCTTCTTCTTCAGCTCTGCCTTCTTCTTCTTTCCACCATCCACCTTCTGCTTCTTCATGGACTTCTTCTTTTTAAAAAACTTTTTCTTAGAAGAAGTCCACTCCACAGCAAGTACTGAGCCTTTAGAACTTTTCATAAAAAGCTCAGCAATAACCAGCATATTCATAAGTTCTGTCAGAATATTCTATAGTTTATGCATATGATAGTTCATGATGAACTGCCCATGCACATCAGTCAAGGATTGTAGAATTATATCAATCTGCAAATCCTTGTCGAACTTAACATCGAGCTTCTCAAGCTCTTCTAAATTCTTGATCATCATTAGACAATGATCTTGGACCGACTATCCATCACGCATTTGAGCATTAAAAAGTCTTCTAGTGACTTGATATTTGGCTACACGACTTTGTTCATTAAACAACTCTTGCAGGTAAGCCAATATTTGGTAGCTAGTCTTAATATCTTCATGTTGGTGTGGGAGCTCATCAAACATTGAGTCCAACATGTAATACCTGACTTTGTTATCATCATCCATTCACTTCTCTAGAGACGCTCTCTGATCAGTGGATGGATGGGCTGGCAAAGTGAGAAAGTCTTGTTCTAACACATGAGTCAACTTCTTAAAATCCAAAATAATTTTAAAGTTTTGAAGCCAATCCTTAAAGTTGGATTCGGTCAGTCTATGGGTATCCAAGATATGGGCTAGTGGGTTGGATGTAGATATTTTTCTATAGAGAGTCAAAGTTTCTAGTTAGATTTTGTAATTAGACTTAATCAATTTATTTAAAAATTTTATTTTTTTAAATAAATTAGGCTTTCACTATTTTCTTGGATCCCTACACTCCCTGGGTAGAGATGTAAAAATCTTCACAATCAATTGATTTCTAGTGGGTGGTGCGGTCCCACCGACTGGCTCACCACCTCACCTAACAGTAATTGGTGATGGTTCAATCAATGAGTGGACAACTCTTATCCAATGATTCTCTAATCATGGTGCACCTAATTCTAATCTCTGATTCATGAATCTCACCGTGTCTAGAATATTGATCCACTCGTTAGTTAAGTTAGACCCACCATTTGCATGAATTGGATTTCTGATTGGGTTCCTCATCATATTCAAAATATTGAGCCCAACCGATCCTCCAACCCGTATCATCCAATGCCTAATAGACGTGATTGCATCTTTTTGGTGCAACTAAACCACTATAATCAGTCGAGAACAATCAACCTTGGAAAGGGCCCGCACATCTACAATGGTGGAAGACCAATTGACTTAATCTTTTCATAGGAAGATTCAATTTAGGTCTCTTAGACTTGACTTAGTCATAACGATTATGACAACCCTAGTGGTATGAGTTAGCTCGAACTGTTAGCCACCTCAAATCAGAACTAGATTGACACAAATGGCCAGGTAAGTGAGACCGATGGAAGGGATATGCTATTAACTCGATAAGAATGCATTCAGTTCGAGTAGCTCCCAATTAAAACCAATCGATCGTATCTACCAAACTTACCTTAGATACTAAATTATCGAATCAAAACTAATTGGGTTAGCCTACAATCCAGGCCCAAACTATGAAGCCAAATTAGGTCTTAATTAGATCAATCACATGTGACTGTGAGTCGACCTTGACCCAAACTTATAACTTTGGGCTGGTCAATTCTAAGCACTCTTGATCCCACCTAACCAACTCTTGATTCGGTTTGATTAACCGCTAGATCTAATTAAGCTATCCAAGCCCAGACCTAATTTTATGAAAATATCTTAGATCTAAAAACTTTTAATTTTAGATCTAATTAGTTTCATAATCTTAATTCTTAATTAAGTTTGGGTTCATAAATAAAAAAATATGTATCAAAATCCTTGGATTTTAGGATCTAGGGTTTTACAGAAAATAAGTTCCAATTTTTGATTAAGGACGAATTCACAGCACCCCTATACACCATAAGAACACCTCATCGAATGGGAGGAGAGGACTTTTAAGCCCCTACTTTATTCTTATGATCGGACGGCCAAGGGGAATGCCTTAATCAAAAATATAATTGAAACTACAAAACTAATTAGATCTAGATTATATATCACATATATAATTGATGATCTAACTAATACATGCTTTGCATACATCTCATGTATCATTACTAAATTAAACATGCATATTTTTTAGATATTAAATATCATATATAACATCTAAAAAATAGATTTAAATTTGATCATATCAAAATAAAATTACTCTAGATAATTTGTAGAACTATTCTACAACTAGTCTAAACATGCATCTTTTCATATCACACATGAATAAATCAAAAATTAAAAATTTTATTTTTTATTTTTTAGATCTAATTATAATAATTATAATATTAAAAAAATAAAAATTAAATAGATCTAAAATTATATTTAATCAAATTAACAACATGATTATACTAGACTACACATAGAACTATTCTATTCCCAGTCTAGTCATGCATCTCATACATATTAGATCTAAATAATTTAATTTTAATTTTTTAATTTTAGATCTAACTATATTTGATGTGACATCTAAAATTTTTTAATATTAAATAAAAATATAAATAAAGTTAGATCTAAAATAAATTTAAAAAACTGCAATCTGGCTTTGATACCAGTTAAAGAAAAAACTTGATTTCCCGACATAGGATCATTCAGAACTGATTGGATCTAAAGGAATATTTTAATTTTTTTTAAAATTCTAATAAGATTTGAGACTTCTCAGATCTAATCATAGAGATCTAATATTAAAAGTTAAAATTAAAAATATTAAAAGTTAAAAATAAAAATTAAATTATATTTAATTTTAAGTACCTAATTTGGTAATCTAATTATTCTGTGATGATCCTATTAATTTCTGAGATTTTGGAAGGAGCCACGCACACGCCTAGCCTCTACCGATATCCACTCAGGCAAGATATGAATATATTCTCCTCATAAATCTCTTCTCTAAAAATTAGATCTAGATCTAATTTGAAAAACCTTCAAAATAACTTCTAAGGACAGCCTGTTCGTCTTACGAACATCATTGCGTAGATGCTGAATCTTGTGCCAAAAACCTTAGATCTTCAACTTAGATTTATGCCTAACTTTTTAGGCATGTAGAAGAGAGGGAGATAGAGGATAAAGGGGGCATGGATATTAGAGGGAAGGCTCCTTTGGGTGTGGAAAAAATAAATTACGTTGAGGCAATTTTGTGAGAAGAGTTCTTATACTAGACATAGCACCATAAAGAATCCCTTTTTGATCAAAAACCTTATTAATTCGACCATTGGGACTCCTAGATCTGATCTTTATGAAAAACCCCAGATCACATCTAGTTTTGACACCAGAAATCCATCTGGAAGATAGCAGCATGAAAGGATAAGAAAGAATCCATGAGCATCTAGGACTCTTCCCTTAATAGTTTGATCCAAATCAAACTCTATCAAAACCCAGTCTAGGCACCTTCAAAAATCATAAAATTTTGCAAACACAAATCACTACTCATGTCCTATCACATATCTAAGAAATAAAGCAAAATAATTTCTAAATAAATTTCTAAAATTCTATGATCATGTGACCCTCAATTCTCTCAATTGGGTCAACTATTGACCCTAGTCCAATTGCGCTAGAAATAAATTTAATTTTTATAATTAATCTGATCTAGACTTATTTTAGTTAAATAAAAATAAACTCATTCAAAATATAGAAATGAGTCAAATCAAATTTGACTTGGTTGCGATGAATCAAAAATATTATAGGAGAAAGTCAGGCTCAATCATGTGCCAGCATGATTACCTTGAACCTGATTGGATCTAATCCAAATCAATTGAACTCGGTTAGCTTAATTGATGATATCCAAACCCAAATTCTTATTTGTGTAACCCAATTATGTTTAGTTCTATATAGTAATGAGACATGTCATGATCTCCATCATCGAAACACCTTTTGATGAACCAGAATTTTTTTGATTCATACAATTAGAATGATCGATCATCAAAATCATTCTAATTGCTTCCAAAATCTACTAGCGACACATAGCAGTATATGGTGGCAACCCCTCAGAACTGAAAGTGAACCTCTTGATGTAGCTACCTATGTGATTGGGTTCTTCTATCTTGAGTCCCAATAGGATTAGGGTTAGGTGAACTCGTCAAACCCAATATCCATCATATGAATTAATCATTCAATTCGAGTCCTATGTAAAACCCTTTATAGAAACTCTTTCTATCATCTTCACTCTGCCATGGCCATGGGCTTATGGACTTGATTCTCATGATCATCATAGGGCTACTCCATATCTATCGAGGTAGATAGATCCATTATTTATGCAATCCAATTTCTATAATGAACGTACTATAGCCAACATACACCTCAAGATTTTGAATGGCTAGAAGATTGAGTTATGGTATAGTCAAACTATAACACCCTCAAGGTGAATTGCCAATGCACCTCAGTTCAAAGAATCAGACACACTACTGCAACATCGAGCCAGTCATCGATGAGAAGGTAGACTTTCTTAAGAATGCTCGAGGTGGTCACGCTCAGTGCCCTCATTCTCTAATGAGTATCTGTACTCTTGCTCTAGTATCTCCATACCATAGATTCAAAACTCATCTACTCAAAGAAAGTGATCGTGCACTAACTTTCTGGATCAATCACTATCCTCGTAATGATCCTATGGTTGGAAGCAATTTATGAATTAATTATGAAAATTCATATCTTCAATTTTCAACTCTTTGAAAATATAAATTATCATTACCATTAACTTAAAGGATGTATCACATACACTTTAAATACACACTGTGATAGAAAATAATTTTTTTATTAATTTATAGTCAAAATTATAAAATTACCCTTAGAAGTGTATTACAAGTGTTAGCCAATCTAGCTTCTAGGGCACATATCTAACACCATCGTCTTGAACCTAGCCGAGTAACCCCTTCTGAATTGAGATCCAATACAAACCAAGCTCCTGGTAATAGATCTCCACCTACAAATCTTATTATGAGAAAAGAAGATAAAGAAAAAAGAGTTATAGGAGAGTTATCTATGGGAAGTTGTTCTCAATCACATTGCTTCAAGTGCCATGGTTACGGTCACTTTGCTACACAATGCCCCAACCAATCTTTATTTATGGAAGAATTAGAAGAAAAAACTCTAAAAAATATTGAGGAGAAAGTTTATAAAGCTAATCTAGACTTAGCCAAGAAGTTTAAGAGTACTGAGGATATCCTAAGTTATGTTGCACCCGAATCAGACCTTAGGCTTGGAGTTATTAGATATATTCTAGCATAGACTAAGAAATCTGAAGACTGGCATAGGATCTCTTTTTTCCATACCTTTATAAAATTTGATAATAAAATTTGTAAGGTGATCATTGATAGCAGTAGCTGTATCAATGCCATCTCCACTGATACAGTTAAGTGATTAGCTCCTATAGATCAACCCAGTCTATACTGTGTGTCTTGGATAGATTCTTCCTCTATTTCTATCAAACTTAGATACTATATTTCCATCCAGCTTCATTCTTACCAAGATGATGTTTGGTGCGATGTCTTACCCATGGAAGTTGGAAGTATCATATTAGGTCGGCATTGGCTGTTTGATAATGATGTTATAATTTATGGTTGAACCAACTTCTATAGTTTTACTCATAAGGGTAAGAAGATCATGATTAATCCTTTCCTACCAAAGGATATCAATAGAAAGATAGATGATGGACCAAAAGAAAATAACAAAAGAAAAGGCCTCCATCTGGTAGGTGCTAAGGAATTAGAGACAATCATGAGTACAGGATCATCAGTTTAGATGTTTGCTGTGAGAGAAGTTCATGAGGACCCTAAGATAGAACATCCTAAGAAAGTAGTTAGCCTTCTTATTGAATTTTATGATGTCTTTTCTGAGGATCTCTCAGATCACTTGCCATCAATGAGAAATATTCAGCATGCCATTGATTTGGTACTTGGATCTACTATTCCCAATTTGCCCCATTATAGGTTGAACCTTATTAAGCATGTCGAGCTGCAAAGGCATGTTAGAGAGCTGATGAAAAAGAAATTCATGAGAGAGTTTATGTCCTTAAATGGTTCCTACACTATTGACTTTAAAGAAAGATGGTACATGAGGTATGTGCATAGATAGCCATGCCATTAATAAGATCAGCATTGAGTACCATTTTTTTATCCCTAGGTTAGATGACATACTAGATATGATGGCCGAAGCTACTATTTTCTCTAAGATTGATCTCAAAAGTGGCTACCATCAAGTAAGAATTAGAATGGAAGATGAGTGGAAAATTACTTTTAAGATGAAAGATGGTTTATATGAGTGGATGGTGATGCCATTTGGGTTATCCAATACCCCTAGTACTTTCACGAGATCAATGATCCAAGTACTACGACCATTTATAGGAGTATTTGTTGTTATATACTTTGATGATATTTTGATCTATAGTCAAACTAGGGAGGACTATCTAGATCATCTCTGAAAGATGTGCCAAGTTCTTAGAATAGAAAGCTTGTATGTCAATCCTAAGAAATGTGCTTTCATGATGGACCATGTCATTTTCCTAGGTTTTATTGTTATCCTCGATGGCGTGTCTGTCGATCCTAAAAAGATTAAAGTAATAGTTGAGTGGCCGGTACCCAAGAGTATGCATGACATATGGAGTTTTCATGGATTAGCAAACTTTGATCGTAGGTTCATAAAAGGATTTAGCACCATAGCCGCTCCCATCACTGACTGATTAGAAAGAAAGATTTTGAATGGTCTAAGACAGCCAATAGAGCCTTCGTAGATATTAAGCATAAAATGACCCACTCCTTAGTCTTATATCTACCTAATTTTTTCAAGATTTTTGAAGTAGCATGTGACACATTAAGAGTTGAGATTGGTGGTGTCCATAGTCAAGATGGCCATTCGATAGCAAACTTTAGCGAGAAACTTAACGATTCTAAACTCAAGTATTCTACCTATGATAAGAAGTTTTATAAGAGAGTTTAAGTCCTAAGATACTGGAGACATTATCTACTATTACAATAATTTATTTTGTACTCAAACCATGAAACCCTTCGATTCCTGAATTTCTAAAAAAAATTGAATTATAGACATGGTAGTGTTGGAAAATGCATCCCAAAGCCAATCGTCAGTCTGTTGATGGTTCAGCTATATTATAGTTATAATTGATTTATTAATTAAAAAATATATTTTTTGATATTTTTTATCATAAGTTCTCATCTTTTAATGAATTCTATTATTATGATGAAGTTCTTAGGACTATTTAGGTTCGATAAAGAGAAAATTTATTAATTAGCCTTTAAAACTATTTACGATCAAATGATAGGCTATTAATTAGGATGATAGCATTTATCGAGCATAGATCGCTGTGTGCCATATAGGTTGGTTGTCCTCTTAACCAAGGAGTGTGGAGACACTAGTATATCATATAGGTGAGATGTAAGGATATATCATCATTGAACATGACCAATTTCAGAGCATTCTACTGTTGAGAATGTCTCTAATGGGAAATAGGCAAAGTATCCCTTAGACCTGAGATCACCTTAGTGGCCTACAAGCAACTCACTATGCTTTGGTATTGGACTAACTAAATTTTTAATTCAATAATGGAAGGTTTCTGGGCATAGTCAATTTCTTACAAAGTCGATGTATGATGAAGAAAAGATTGACCACTCCAAGAATTGGAGAAGAATATATCACTGTATTTCAATATAGTAAAATCTTGGTCAGGATAATCTATAAGATAGATTTGATATTTTAAAATATGATGTAGACAGCCTGATTAGAGTTGACAGTTGAACTCTAAGGCATCCTACGAGCATTTTGATCAAGGGGATGAATTTTATGGAAACTATACCCACATGGGTTCTAAGGATGTTGTTATACACATTCAACCTATCTGGCCGTCAGGTACCATTGCTAGATCATCACTTCGATTGATACAAAAATTTATTCTTATGCTACCAGCTTAGGTTCAAACCTATGGGGTCACATACATTAAAGTTCATGATCTGATTGGATGGTTGATCAACGATTAAGAATCGTTCTAGAGTTAAACGATCAATACAAATAATGTTTAACCTAGTGCAAATATTATAGGAGGATCAATTAATAATTTGATTGATAATTAGCTTAATTTGATTAAGTCAAAGAGCTAAAATTAAGTTTAATTAAATATAATTTAATTATATTTGATTTGGGCTTGATTGGATCAAGTTCAACTGATTTATTGGATAAGCCAAGTGCAAGAAAGAACTAGTCCTAGTTCAATTAGGAGTTGGGTCAATCCAATTTTCTAATTTGATTAAAAAATTAAATTATAATTAAATCTAATTTAATTAAGTCCTTAATTGTGTTAGGGTTCAATTTAATTAGGTTGATTTACTTCTAGTTTGATTTGACTTGAGATACCATATTTGACCAAGTCAAATATGGAATCCTAGCAAGATTAGGATTCATCTTGCTTGCACCACCTATATCCCACGCCCCCATGCCCTTTCTCTCTTGGTTTTTGGTGAGAAATCTCCTCTCCCAACAATCTCACACACGCCCACTCCTCTCCTCTCTTTCCTATGTGGAAATTAGTTTGTGGATCAAGTCAAAGATAGGTAGTTTGTTATGATTTTGGATTCTATGAGATACAAACCAAAACTCCTTCCATATATAAGGTGCCGCCCACTCCCTATTTTCCCTCACTTTTTTTGATGGAGAAAGTCCTTCTTTTTGTGCGCCTTTCCTGGTGGTCCATGGCTAAAACAAAGGAGTGGGCACCCAAGTGTTGGGCACCCCAACAACTTGCCATATATGTTCTTATATTGTGTAGGAATTTAACCCAATAAAGACTCTTCCATATCTCTTTATAAGGAGATCATTTTGGGCTAAATTTTGCACTGATTTTCTACATCGAACTTCTAATCATGATTCATGGACTCGTGTGGTCATCTCTTAGAGGTCGGACATGTGTGCAGCTCAAAGCTTCATCCTTCAGTCTAGATTAGCAAGTTAGAACATCTAACTTGCACAGGTAATATGGATCTGATCTTATGATACATATCTACAATAAATATAGTGTAGATCCATGTTGATGTGATCAACATATCTTTTACTTCTAATATTTTTTAATTTTTAATTTAATCTCATGCTATAATCATGTAATAGGATCTTAGATCTAGGGGTTCTCTAATTTTTATGAATTAATTTTGATTAATTTCTATCTTTCGCTGTCTAGATCTGATAAAATTTCAAGATCTAATCCTGAAATCCTAGATCTGATTTCTTCAATTGGTATCAAAGCTTAGGTTCATTATTACATGATTATTTTTATATGTTTAGTTTATTTCTTAGATTAGATCTTATTTATAATATGATTATTAAATCTAAAATTAAAAATTATGATCATACGAACTGATATAAGGTTGTCCTATTGTAAGGTTTACCCCTTATAGTGGAGAGATTGTCCTAGTTCATGTAGATCTATTTTTTATCATAAATTTTTTTAATATAATCTAATTTTATATATGATTTATTAGATTTGAAAGAGTTTTAGATCTGAAAATAAAAGTTTTAGATTGCATGGACTGATTATAACGTTGTGCTACTGTAAGGTTTATCCCTTATAGTGTAGAGGTTGTCCTAGTAAATGCTGATCTAAAACATTGATCATAAAATTTTAGATTAAATCTAAAGAATTTTATGATCTGATTGAAAATATTTTAATCTAATTTTGATCATCATACATGTATTACATTGGATCCAAGGTAATTTATGATTGATTGAAATTGAAATGGTTTCACTTATATGAACCTATTTAGATTAGATCTAAAGTAGTTTCATGATTTTTTTATTTGCATATTGATTGTGAATCAAACATACAACTTGGTTGATAGAACCATGTTGTAAAAATATTTTATAAATATAAAAATTATTTTCAAAATATCAAATCCTAATCCTCAGCCCAAATCTTAATTAAAAATTAAGAAGTTATTTAATTAGGATCTAAGATTGTGAATTGAAGATCTTAAGATACAAATCATAACACATTGGGTTAAATGAGTTAGTGGAGATTAGGTCCATTAATTGGATTAGACCTAGGTTAGATTAAAAAATGGACTAAATTAGATAATTGACTAAATCTAATCAATTATTGTTTTAGATTAGGTCAAGAATTCTCTAGATCAATTACAATAGTTGTAGTTGGTCAAGTCCACATCTTTAATGAGATCCAAGATTGACTTGATTCTTGACTATGCGGTCTAGCATGAACTATTTGGTTGACCTAATCAAAATTAATTAAATCAGTTGGTGTCTAAGATAAATCAGATCGATGGCCTTTAATTGGCAGCCCGCTTACCTAGCCATTTCTAATGATGTCTAAGGCAAGCTTTGATAGACCCTCCCACTGATCAATCTTACCTGGCCTCTTGGTGAAATTATATTTTGATCGGATCACTTGACATTTGAGCTCACCCATGTCAGCTAGGTAAATCAGTGTGACTAATTTAGGTACTCCTAGACTAGCTTATTATTGGTCTCCCTTAAGCTAACTTGGTGAAGTCAGTGGGAGGATCATGACAAACTAGTTCATCTATCCTTCTTTCTTCCTTAAAATTAAAATTCTCTAAAATTATTAGATCTTTAAAATAAAATAGTTATGATGATAACTAGATCATAGCCTTCTATTAAGTGGGTTGATAAGTATCATAAATTCACTAATAAAAGTATTAATTTATTAATTAATTTATATTAATTTTTAAGAATTAATGATCAATTTATATATAATTTCTAAGAAATTTATATTTTTATTAATTAAAAAATTAATTAAAAAATAATAAAAATAAAAATAAATAAATAATAATAATAATAATAATAATAATAATAAAATAATAAAAAAATAAAAAAATAAAATATTTATATAATATAAAAAATAAAAATAATAAATAATAATTATAAATAAAAATAATAATAAATAAAATATATATAATAATAATAAAACTATTTTGAAAATTTTTGATAAACCATATTTCAGGAAAGAGAATCATAAGCAAAATAAACTGAAAAAAATAATAAAATTAGAAAGTATTAACTAATAATGGTAGCGAGTTAAGAAGCAGATTACTTGGTCAGACCATTAGCAGCCTACTTAGGTCATTTAAAGGCTAACAGCACTTCTAATTGCACATGCATACTAATAAAGCACAGTAGGTGTTGATTATAAGGCTAAAATGAGGATTCAATTAGCACTAAAAATTGATGGTTTATATATACTTCAATTAAAGAAACTTGAATTTAAGGAAAGAGCTACCTGCTTAAATAAAAAAAAAATGCAAAATATAGAGTATATGTGGATTATTCTAAACTAGAACTTTGCACTTTAAGTGTAGAAGTTCACATCAAACGATGAAGGGAAGGCCAGGATGCTCAGCATAATTTTTAAAAGAAAAAAAAAAAAGCAGTGTGAAAGCTACCTTAATTCATGCACTTAACTTGGGAGTACATAAAAAACTAACCAAAATAGGTGACAAAAAGAAGATTCGTTTGTCCTTTGAATCAACACCCAAATGCTAAGTTAGTATTCACGAAACAAAGTGCTGAAAATCTTTAGATGAACTCTAAAAAAAATTTAGATTAATTTGCCATGAAATTTACTTCTAAAACTCAATACTTAGTTAGTAATACTGTCTAAACTTTTGATCTAAAACCCTAGATTTATTCTTATGAAGGAGGATCTCAATAAAATATGGTAATTGATCTAAATTAAATTCTTTTGTTACTCGAGGATGAGCAAAGCTTAAGTTGGAGGGTGTGATAAGTATCATAAATTCACCAATAAAGTATTAATTTATTAATTAATTTATATTAATTTTTAAGAATTAATGATCAATTTATATATAATTTTTGAGAAATTCATATTTTTATTAATTAAAAAATTAATTAAAAAATAGTAAAAATTAAAAAATAAAATTTTTAATTAATGGAAAGAGCTTATTTTTTTGATCATAACAAAATAAGTTTGAAGTAAAACAGAGCTAAAATGAAGAAGATATGAATTTCTAAAGAAATAAAATAAATAAAATTTAAATAAAAAAAGAAAATGGCTCAGCCGGCTCCGCAAGCCAAGCCACCAAGCCAAGCCAAGCCATCAAAGCCAACTCAGCCATTGAAGCCATCAGCCAATCCACGATCCAAGCATCGACAGCCAGCTCAGTAGAAACCGACGAATCACGATGCGACATATGGCAGACCTAGACCCTTAAAGGGTCCACAAAAATTTATCATGGCTCACAAGGCAATCTGATCTTTTCACTTGGCAACAGAGGCACTGATTGGCTTTGGTGTGCAGTGCAGCCAGTCCATGCTGTCCATAAGAATAGTAATTGCACCATCGAACGGTTGCGGTAGCTTACGATCAAGATTGAACGGCTGTGGTTATTTCTAGATTTGATTCAGCTTCAGACTTCATGTGGATCACCATCCAATGGTAGCGCTTGATCCAAGGGATGATCTGATGGTCCAGAACACTCTCGATGATGATCAGGACTCCCAAGGCATGATTTGCGGCAAGATTTCCTCCATCAACGTACGATCGAATGGTCCGAATTTAATCCGACTTGATCTGGGCCGATACACATCCAATTTTGATGATTTTTGGATCGTTAGATTCCTATTGAGTGGCTAGATTTCACCAAACTTACCAAATTCATATCAAAGCTATTTTGATCCAAATTTTACTCAGATTTCTTTGTATTTTGATGATTACAAAGGCTATTAGTCCCACATTGCCTCCAGAAAAAAATATCCAACCCTCCTAGCTCTATAAAAAGGGCCCTAAGCCTTTAGAAATGGATAGAGCGGTTGAAAGGGAAGCTAAGGTACAGGGTGGAAGCCAAGCTCTAGGTTAATGGTTGCTTCAAAGCTATAGTGCTGAGAAGAAGGGCCAGTCTTCTACGCCATCTCCACGCCTTCACTGATCTACGATCTCCTTCTAGTTTTCTCTTTCTTTTTCTTTAATTTTTTGTATTAAAATTTCGAATTTTTTTTCTTTAATTTCTTGTATTTAAGCTCTGCATCTAGGTTTTAATTTTAATAAAGAAAGCTTTATTATTCTTTTCAATTCTAGCTCTTTAAATTAATTATTCTTTATTATTTTTTAATTTTATTATAAGTAGTTGCTAAGATCTAAATAGTAGATCTTAGTACCAAATTTATTTTTGTATTATTTAAATTCTATTTTTATTTATAAATCTATTTTCCAACTTTAATTTTCAAAAACCCTTCTTTTTTTTTCTTTTAAAAAATAATTAAAAAAAATAAAAGAATCAAAGATTTTAGAAATGAATCATTACCTCTCTATGGATTCGACCCGACTCACTACTCTCTTCATAATTTTTAATTAATTTAAAAAATAAGGAGTTGAATTTAAATTGATAAACGTGGTGTCTTAACGATAACATCGCGTTCCTATCATGCGGACGACCCAGGTTTGTTCCCCGACAACGGCATCAAAAACTTGATAGAAATACGATGTTGTCATTAAGACACCATGTTTATCAGTTTAAATCCGACTCTTTACTTTTTAAATTAATTAAAAATTATGAAGAGAGTAGTGAGTTGGGTCGAATCTACAGAGAGGCAATGATTTATTTCTAAAATCTTTGATTCTTTTATTTTTTTTATTATTTTTATAAAAAAAAAAGAGAAGGGTTTTAAAAATTAAAGTCAAAAAATAGATTTATAAATAAAAGTAGAATTTAAATTATGCAAAAAAAATTTGGTACTAAGATCTACTATTTAGATCATAGTAACTACTTGCAATAAAATTAAAAAATAATAAAAAATAATTAATTTAAAGAGCTAAAATTGAAAAGAACAATAAAGCTTTCTTTATTAAAATTAAAACTCAGATGTAGAATTTAAATATAAAAAATTAAAGAAAAAAAAATTTAGAATTTTAATATAAAAAGTTAAAGAAAAAGAAAGAGAAAACTAGAAGGAGATCGCAGATCAGCGTAGGCATGAAGATGGCGTAGAAGACTGGCCCTTCTTCTCAGCACTGTAGCTTTGAAGCAACCTCTAACCCAGAGCTTGGCTTCCACCCTATACCTTGGCTTCTCTTCCACCCGCTCTATCCATTTCTAAAGGCTTAGGGTCCTTTTTATAGAGCTAGGAGGGTTGGATATTTTTATCTAGGGGCAATGTGGGACTAATAGCCTTTGTAATCATCAAAATATAAAGAAATCTGAGTAAAATTTGGATCAAAATAGCTCTGATACGAATCTAGTAAGTCTGGTAAAATCTAGCCATTCAATAGGAATCCAATAGTCTAAAAGTCATCAAAATTGGATGCGTATCGGCCTAGGTCGGATTAATTTTGACCATCTGATCGTACATTGATGGAGAAAATCTGGCCGCAAATCATGCGTCGAAAGTCCTGATCATCGTCGAGAGTGTTCTGGACCATCGGATCGTCCCCTGGATTGAGCGCTACCGTTGGATGGTAATCTGCATGAAGTCTAAAGCTGAATCAAATCCAAAAATAACCATAGCCGTTCGATCTTGACCGTAAGCTACCGCAACCATTCGATGGTGCAATTACTGTTCTTATAGACCACATGGACCGACCACACTGCACACCATAGCCAATCAGCACCTCTGTTGCTAAGTAAAAAGACTAGATTGCCCTGTGAGCCACGATAAATTTCTGTGGACCCTTTAAGGGTCTAGGTCTACCATGTGTCACATCGTGATTCATCAATTTCTGTTGAGCTGATGGTCCATATCTGGATCATGGACCAGTTGATGGCTTCAATGGCTGAGCCGACTTTGATGGCTTGGCTTGGCTTGGTGGCTTGGCTTGCGGAGCCGGCTGAGCCATTTTTTTATTTAAATTTTATTTATTTTATTTCTTTAGAAATTCATATCTTTTACGTTTTAGCTCTATTTTGCTTTAAACTTATTTCGTTATAATCAAAAAAATGAGCTCTTTCCATTGATTATAAAATTTTATTTTTTAATTTTTATTATTTTTTAATTAATAAAAATATAAATTTCTTAAAAATTATATATAAATTGATCATTAATTCTTAAAAATTAATATAAATTAATTAATAAATTAATACTTTTATTGGTAAATTTATGATACTTATCATGGATGATAATGGGTTCATCAGTTGGATAATCATTGGAGGCCCGAAGGCCTGGTGCTTATCGAATGATGGGATTATCATTCATAATATAATTTTTTGGGTGCATCTTTCTAATTGGTGGTTAGGTTGACCAACAAAATTGGACTTAATCATTCATTGGTTTGATGGACAAAGTATGGTCATCTTAATTGTTGGACCTAATCGGATCTTTTCAGTGGTGGCCAAAGCCTACTGATTAGGGACTGAGGCAAAATTAAATGATTAAAAATTATTTAGAAAAATAATTGGTCATGAACCTATCCTTAGATGTACTTGGATTGACTAACCAAAGTTGGGCTTGAGTGTAGTCTATGTGAATTCTAGTATCCACTAAGAAATTATGATAATTTCTCGAATTAGAGGTAGAGGCCACCAATTCAAATAAAATAATGAAAGAACCTTTTGATTAAAGTCCAAATCTTTAGGTTTAATGAATTAATTACTAATTAGATTTTGGTTTTTTTTATGCAGATATGGCCATTTTTCTATCGCTCCAATCATTATTGGACAATGATAAGTTGGTGGGATCCAACTTCAATAGCTGGTACCAAAAGTTGAAGAAAGTCTTAGAGCATGAACGGATCCTATATGTGTTGACAGAACCTGCACCTAAGAAGCCAGCTCCCAATGCACATGGAATAGTTAGAGATACTTACCAGAAGTGGCTCAGTGATTGAACCATTATGCACTAAATTATGCTGGCCGCCACGAGCAATGAGTTCGATCACAGATTCAAGATGGCTCAACCAAAGGATATGCTTCAAGTGTTGGAGGATTCTTTTTGCACATCTGATGATATTGAAAGGTACAAGACTTGTTGTGTCATCTTCAATGCCAAGATGCGAGAAGGAGCCTTTATCACTGATCATGTACTATACATGATTGAGCTGATAGAGCAATTAAGCAAGTTCGGCTTTTTCTTGCATAAGCAACTTGAGAAAGATGCAATGCTAAACTCACTACCCATGTCCTATCTCCCATTTCTCACTCATTATAGAATGATAAAGCCTGAAGTAGACTACCATGGGTTACTGGGGTTACTTCAGAACTTTGAGAAGGATCACCAACTCCATAAGGAGTCAGTGAACTTAGTAGGAGGTTCGTCATCTGTTTCTCGATCCTTTAGAAAAGAAAAAGAAGAACAAGAACAAGAAGGGCAAGAAGGTGCAAGTTCAGGCTGGGACATCTATACAAGGCCAAACCAGAAAGACAAAGGCTGAGAAGGGTCAAGCTGAATGCTTCTTTTGCAGGAAGTGGGGACATTGGAAGAGGAGTTGTCCTCAGTACATTGCCTCCCTAGACCCAAACAGGAAGAGAAAGAAGGAAGCTATTGCTGGATAAGATATTTATATGCTAACTCCTTGCAATTTCTCTATTTGTGATTATACTGACTAGGTATTGGATACTAGTAGCCCTTATCATATTTGCAATTTGTTGTAGGGGTTGCAGGTCAGTAAGAGATTCAAGAAAGATGAGAAGTTCCTAAATGTTGAAGATGGAATTCCAGTTCTAGTTCAAGCATTAGGAATTTTGAAACTTGTATTTGAGTCCCGTACTCTTGTTCTTGATGATTGTCATTTCTATTTAAGTTTATTTTTAAATGTTATTTCTATAGGCCTTTTGACCAAAAATAATTATGAAATTTTAGTAAAGAAATAGTTTTGTAATATCATTATGAATGGTATTACTATTTTCTCTAGATATTTAAACAATGGCGTGTATATACTATCACAACCTATTAACATAGTCTATTCAACTAGCAAGCACCCTAGATTTGATAGTGTGTCAAATATCTACTTATGGCACTATAGGCTAGGTCATATAAATAAAAATAGGATAAATAGGTTAACTCAAAACAAAATCCTCGAAGTCAATGATTGTGAATCACTTCGAATCTATGAGTCCTATCTTCTTGAAAAAATGATCAAGTCACCTTTTACTGAAAAACATAAGAGAGCCACTGAGCTCTTAGGTCTAGTACATATTGATGTATGTAGACCAATGAGCACAAGTGTCAGAGATGGATATTTCTACTTCATCACTTTTATAAATGATCTATCCATATATGGATATGTCTATTTGAGGAAACATAAGTCAAATTCATTTGAAATGTTCAAACGATTCTAAAGTGAAGTAGAAAAATAAATTAGGAGTAGTATTAAAACTCTTCGATCTGATTGAGAAGGGGAACACCTTTCTGGTGAGTTTCTCACATATCTATGAGGGAATGGGATTCTCTTCTAATGAACTCCTCCAGGAATACCTTAGCATAATGATGTGTCTGAAAGAAGGAATCAAACTCTATTAGACATGGTCCGATCCATGATGAGTTTTGCTAGTTTGCCAATATCCTTCTAAGGATATGCACTTGAATCAACTTGCCATCTATTAAATAAGGTTCCAAGTAAGTCTATAGTTAAAACTTCATGTGAGATATAGATAGGGCGTAAGCCAGTACTTTCACATCTTAGGATCTGGAGGTGCTCGACTTTTGTCAAATGATTAGTTATAGATAAACTTGGGCCTAGGTCTGACAAGTGCACATTCATAAGATACCCAAAAAAGACCAAAGGATATTTTTTCTATCATGCTGATGAACAAAAGATGCTCTTCGATCTTAAGACAATCTTATTAGAAAAAGAGTTTCTTGGTGAATGAACTATTACCTCTAAGATTAAACTTGATGAAGTTCAATAGGTAGACAAATCGACATCTGTAGCTAAACCTGAGTCAAATTTGATTAGATCAAATCTGGATCCCTATGTACCTGCATCATTAAGGTGATTCGATAGAGTACCACATCAGTCAGATAGATACTATAGTTTCTTGGTCCGAGATAGTGATCCTATCGAACTTAATGAGAACGATGAGAATTCGATCACCTATATGGATGCAATGTAGAGAACTGATTTCGAGAAATGGCTCGAGACCATAAAGTCTGAAATGGAGTCCATAAGGTCAATGATGTATGGATATTGATTGACCCACCTGATGGGGTTAAATCCATTGGGTGTAAGTGGATCTTCGAAAGAAAGAAGGGCATAGATAAAGAGGTAGAGATCTATAAATCCTGTTTGGTTGTCAAGGGGTATTGTCAATGTTATGGTATTAACTATGATAAGGCATTCTCTCTTGTGGCAATACTTAAATTCATTTGGATAATGCTTGCAATAGCTATCCATCTGGATTATGAGATCTGGTAGATAAATGTGAAGATAGCATTCCTGAATGGAGAGCTGATCGAAGAGGTGTGTATGATACAACCTAAGGGATTCACATCTATGGATGAGTCTAAGATATGCAAGCTTCAGATATCCATTTATTGATTGAAGCAGGCATCTCAGAGTTGAAATATGTATTTTGATAATGTAATCAAAACATATGGCTTCATTAAGAATGGAGAGAGCGTTGCATTTATAAATGTACAAATGGTTCAGTAGTGGTATTCCTTGTCTTGTACGTGGATGACATTTTCTTAACTAGAAATGACATCCTTGCACAACAAGAAATAAAAGTTTGGTTGTCATTTCAGTTCTCCATGGACTTAGGTGAAGCATCTTACATCCTAGGGATGAAGATTTATAGAGATAGATCTAAAAGGATGCTTAGGTTATCCCAATCCACGTACAAAGATAATATGCTGAAAAGGTTTAGCATGAAGAATTTTAAAAAGGGCTATCTCTCGATAGGTCATGAAATTTCTCTCTCTAAGAAGGATTGCTCGATAACTTCTGAAGAGAGAGAGCATATGAGTAGAGTCCCATATGCTTCGATAGTGGGGTCTATCATATATTCCATGATATGTACGAGATCAGACATGGCATACTCACTAGGAGTAATGAGTAGATACCAATCTGATCCTCGAAAAAAATCATTGGAAAGTGGTTAAAGCAATCATTAAGTATTTGAGAAATACTAAGAACTAATGGTTAGTTTATGGCGAGTCAGATCTAAAACATGTAGGGTTTATAGACTCTAGCTTTCAATCTGACTATGATGATAGTAGAAGTTATTAGATATGTGTTCCCTAGAAGCCAGAATTGACTGACACTTGTAATACACTTCTAGGGGCAAAATTATAATTTTGACTATAAATAATAAAATGGGTTATTCTCTATCACAAATGTATATTTAGTGTCTGTGATACATCCCTTGAGTTAATGGTAATGATAATTCTTATTTTCAAGAGTTGAAAATTTAAGACAAGAATTTTCATTACTAACTCATAAAATGCTCTCGACCATAGGATCATTATGAAGATGGTGATTGATCCGAAAGGTTGGTGTACAATCACTTCTTTATAGTAGATGAGTCTTGAGTCTACGGTGTAGAGACATCGAAGCTAGAGTATAAATACTCGTTAGAGAATGAGGGCACTGAGCGTGACCACCTCGAGTAGTCATTAGGAAGTCTGCCTTCTCGTCGATGACTGGCTCGAAGCTGCAGTGGTGTGTCTGGTTCTTTGACCTGAGGTGCATCGACAGTTCACCTTGAGGGTGTTATAGTTTGACTACACCATGACTCGATCTCCTAGCCATTCAAAATCTTGAGGTGTATGTTGGCTATAGCATGTTCATTGTAGGAACTGGATTGCATCAAGAGGGAATCTATCTACCTCAGGTGGATGAGGAGCAGCCTTATGATGATCATGAGAATCAAGTCCTTAAGCCCATGGCCATGGCAGAGTGAAATAATAGAAAGAGTTTCTATTAAGGTTTTCACATCAGAACTTGAATCGAATGATTACATCATATGATGAGAGACTAAGGGTTTGACAAGTTCACCTTAACCCTAATCTGATCGGGGCTCAAGATAGAAGAACTTAATCACACAGGTAGCTGCACCGAAGAGGTTCATTTTTAGCTCTGATGGATTGCCACCATATACTGCTAGGTGTCACTGGTGGATTTTGGGAGCAATTAGAATGATTTAGATGATCGATCATTCTAGTTGTATCGAATCAGAATAAGTTCTGATCCATCGAAAGGAGTTTCGATGATGTCGATGATAGAGATCATGACATATCCCATTACCATACAGAACTGAACCTAACTAAGTCACACAAATAAGGGTTTGGATCTGGATATCATCAATTGGACTAATCTAGTTCAATTAATTTGAATAAGATTCAATTAGGTTCAAGAAAATCGTGCTAGCACACGATTGAGCCTAACGTTCTCCTTCTACTATCATTAAAAGTTATCTCGACTGAGCCAAATGTGTTTGTGCTCACTCAGGTATCTTTACTTCATTTGACTGGAGCTTGTCTAGGTCAGCAAAGGGTTGTCTTAATTTATGAGATAAATTTGAGACAATATCTGCCATTTTTCATCACCTGCTAATTCTTATCTTTTGACTTTGGTCAAACATTGATCTTTGACACTTAGACATCTGCCCATGTGTCATGCACCCATAGGAGAGTAGATAGGGGCTTGTCCTCTTGCTAGAAATTGAAAAGGAGAGGGTGCATACCTAGGGAGGCGTGCGCTTATGGATAGGGATGCCTGGAGTTCCATATAGATGGGACTCCAGGTTGGTTCTTGGAATCAACTTAGGTAGGCACCTAAGACTCAGCTTTGACCAGTCCTGGTTTCACCTAAGGATGATTTGAGGGGGCTCTCATCTAATTGGATCAGGTGATGTCATCCCACCAATCAGATTTAGATCTGATTTTATGAAGCAATGTGATTGGCCGGGATGATGTGGCACTGCATGGCGCAGCAGGGTCTATATAAACCCTATCTGCGCCAAGCTTTACAAAAGTTCTCCCTTAGCCCATGCCCTAAGGCTGCCCCTCTCCCTCCTCCATGCTATCTTCTGGTCCTCTCTCTCCTCTCCATGCCCAAGGAGTTTTGGACTCCAGTTTGGTGCGATCTAGGCAAGAGAAAGGTGACGAGAAAGGAAGAAGGTAGCACTGCTGTAAGAGATGATTCCAGATCTTCAAATGGTATTTTGAAGATCCTCCATATCAGATCTAAATCTGATATTTGGAAAGGTGATAAAAAAGAAGATGATCTCCAGATCCAGTCTGAGTGGATATCGGTAGAGGTCAGGTGCTTCCGTGGCTAGATCCAGAACTTCAGGCAATCAGTAGGATCATCACAGGATAATCTGATTACCCAACAAAAGGTACAAAATTAAATCAAATTTATTTATTTTTATTTTATTTTATTAGAATCTAATAAGAATTAGATCTAAAATATCTCAGATCTGATTAGATCAAAGAAAATTTTTTTTTGAAATATATCTCTCTTGATCCAATCAGATCTGAACGAACCTGGATCCGAGAAATCAGGATTTCCCCTTCAACTGGTATCAGAGCCAGGTTCTAAAAATTGTTTAGATCTAATTTTAATTTTAATTTTAATTAATAAATTAAAGTGATTTCAGATATCACATGAGATGTGATCAGATCTGAAAATCAGAAAAAATTAAAATTAAATGATTTGGATCTAAGATTTTATGAAGATATGCATGACTAGTTCTAAAATAGAATAGTTCTATAGAATAGTCTTGCATGTTTTTGATTTAATTTGATTAAATCATATTTTAGATCTATTTATTTACTATTTTTTGATATTATAAGTGTTATAATAACATCTAAAAAATAGCAAATAAAAATTATTTAATTTTAAATATCATATGAGATATGATTGATGCATGTCTAGACTAGTTGTAGAATAGTTCTACATAATTATCTAGATTAGAATTTATTTTGATTAGATCAATTTAAATCTAATTTTTTAGATTATTATGAGATAATTTAGATCTGAAAAATATGCATGATTGATACATGAGATGTATGCAAAATATGCCATGATTAGATCTAATTTTATATATGAGATATATGATATAGATCTAAAACTAGTTTTGTAGATATTATGTTCCTGATTAAGGCGTTCCTCTTGGCCGTCCGGTCATAAGAACGAAGAAGGGTTTAAAGGCCCTCTCCTTCCATTCGATGGGGTGTTCTTATGATGTGTAGGGGTGCTGCGTGTTCGTCCTTAATCAGAAATCCAAAACTTACTTTCTGCAAAACCCTAGATCCTGAAACCCTAGGATTTATTGTGCATATTTTGTTTATGAACCCTAACTTAATTAAGAATTAAGATTTATGAAATATTAATTAGGTCTAAAATTGAGAATTTTAGATCTAAGACATATTCATAATACTGGGTTCGGGCTTGGGTAGCTCAATTAGGTCTAAGCGGTTGATCAAACCGAATCAAGAGTTGGTTAGATGGGATCAACAATGCTTAAATTGACCAGCCTAATAGGATTAAGTCTGGGTCAAGATCGAGTCACGATCAAGCAAGACCTAATTAGGCTCAGAGGTTAGAGTCTGGATTGTAGGCTAACCCAATTGGTTCTGACTCAACAATTTGGTGTCTAAGGTAAGTTTGGCACATACGACCGACTGGTTTTTAATTGGAAGCTACTCGACCTGAATGCATTCTTGTACGAGTTAATGGCATATTCCTTCCACCGGTCTCACTTACCTGGCCATATCTGTTGACACAGTTCTGATCTGAGGTGGTCAATAATCCGAGCTAACCCATGCCACTAGGTTAGTCATAATTGTTATGACTATGACAAGTCTAGTTTAATGAGACCTGAATCAATTCTCCCTAAGAAAAGATTAAGTCTGAGGTCTTCCACCATTGTAGATTGCGGGCCCTTCCCGGGGTTGATTGTTCTCGACTGGATACAGTGGCTCAGTTGCACCGAGAAGATGCAACCATGTCTATTAGGCATTGGATGCTATGGGCTGGAGGATGAGTTGGGCTCAATATTTTGGATACGGTGAGAGACTCAATTAGGAATCCAGTCTATGCAAATGGTGGGTCTGACTTAACTAAGGAGTGGATCAATATTCGGATACGGTGAGATTCATGAATTAGAGACCAAGTTTGGGTGCACCATGATTAGAGAATCATTGAACAAGAGTTGTTCACTCATTGGCTAACCCATCACCAATAACTGTTAGGTGAGGTGATGAGTCAGTTGGTGAGACCGCACCACCCACTAGAAATCATTAATCATGGAGATTTTCGCATCTCTACAGAGGGAGTGTAGGGATCCAAGAAAATAGTGGAAGCTAATTTATTTAAAAATAAAATTCTAAATAAATTGGTCAAGTCATAATTACAGTATCTAACTAGAATCTTTGACTCTCTATAGGAAAATGTCTGCGTCCAACCCACTTAGGCACGTATCCTGGACACACATAGACTGACCGGATCCCAATTATAAAGATTGGCTCAGGAACTACAAAATTATTTTGGGTTTTGAGAAGTTAACCCATGTATTGGATCCAGGACCCTCCCACCTTACCAGCTCGTCCATCCACTGAACAGAGAGCATCTCTGAAAAATGGATAGACGAAGATAATAAGGCCAGATACTTACATGTTGGGCTCGATGTCTGATGAGCTCCAGCGCCAACATGAAGATATCGGGACTGCTCGCCAAATGTTGGCTCACCTGCAGGAGATGTTTGGTGAACAGAGTCGCGCAGCCAAATATCAAGTCACGAAATGACTTTTTAAGGCTAAGATGCATGTGATGGGCAGTCAGTCCAAGATCACTGTCTGATGAATGATCAAGGACATGGAAGAGCTTGAGAAGCTCGGTGTGAAGTTGGACTTGGATCTGCAGAATGATATTATTCTGCAATCCTTGACTGATGCATATGGGCAATTCATCATGAATTACCACATGCATAAACTTCAAAATTCCTTGGCCGAACTTATGAATATGCTGGTTACCGCTGAGCTTTCTATGAAAGGTTCTAAAGGCTCAGTTCTTGCTATGGAATGGACTTCTTCCAAAAGAAAGTCTTCTGGAAAGAAAAAGAAGTCTGTGAAAAAGCAAAAGGTGAAGGATCAAAGAAGAAAAAGGCAGAGCCGAAGAAGAAGGCCGATGTCAAAGGAAAGTGTTTCCATTGCAACAGCGACGGCCATTGGAAGCGGAACTGCCCTACTTACCTGGCCACCCTGAAGAACAAGAAGGAAGGTCCTTCTGGAGGTATGCTCGTTATTGAGTCTAACCTTACGGTTTCTTCTGCATCCAGTTGGGTGCTTGACTCTGGTTCTAGTGCTCATCTGTGCACTTCTATGCAGGGTCTTGAGGATAGCAGGAGGCTGAGGGATGGAGACATGATCCTACGCATCGGTAATGGAGCAAGAGTTGCTGCAGTAGCCGTGGGAACATACCCTCTTCGATTACCATCTGGTTTAGACTTAGTTTTAAAAGACTGTTATTATGTGCCTGCAGCTAGCAGAAATTTGATTTCTTTTTCATGCTTAGCACTAAGAAGGCTATGTGATTACCTTTTTTAAGGACCATTGTAACATTCTTTATGAAAGAAATAAAATTGCAAATGGTTTTCTTATTAACGGTCTTTATCAGTTACATATTGATGTATCCTATTTTTAACTATCGAGCAAGAATGTGAATGCCAAAAACGATCCTAGGGATAGTCCAAATGATAGGTATCTATGGCACCTAAGACTTAGGTCATATAGCAGAAGATAAGGATTAACAAATTTGGAGAAAAATGGGCTATTGAGTCCATTGACTTTTGAGTCATATCCAACTTGTGAATCTTGTCTTCAAGGCAAAATGACTAAACTCCCTTTTGTAGGACATGGGAAAAGGGGCCACGGATCTTCCTTGCCCTAGTACATACTGATGTGTGCGGCCCATTTGATGTGCCGGCTAGAGGCAACTTTTGTCTACTTCATTAACCTTTATTGATGATCTATCTAGGTATGGGTATGTGTATCTTATGAGACACAAGTCTGAAGCTTTTGAAAAGTTCAAAGAATTCAGACATGAAGTAGAAAAGCAAACTGAAAAAAACTCATTAAGGTTCTTCGATCAGATCGAGGAGGTGAATACCTTAGTCCGAAAATTCCTAGACTATCTCAAGAAAAAATGGCATAGTCTCTCAATGGACTCCACCAGGAATATCCTCAACTCAACAAAATTTTAGAATGGAGGAAATCGAACCCTAATTAGGATATGGTCTGATCCATGATGAGCTTCACAGACCTTCCTGATTTTCTTTGGAGGACACTATTTGTTAACTTCAATATACTTACTGAATAGGGTTCCTTCTAAAATCCGTTCCTACCACACCGTATGAGATATGGCATGGTAAGAAATCCAAGTCTGAGTCATCTCAAAATTTGGGGTTGTTCCGGCTCATGTCAAAAGACAACAAGCAGGACAAGTTAGACTTTAAGGTCCTTTAGAGCTCGATTCATAGGATATCCTAAAGAGTCATTAGGATACTATTTCTATCATAATGTGATTGTGAGTCGACATGCCATCTTTCTTGAAAAATAGTTTATTCAAGATAGCAGGCATTGGAAAGCAGATCAAGCTTGATGAGAAAGTCTCATAAGAGCAACGAGCTAAGGAACCAAATCAGGTTGAGCCAATACAGAACACTACCTCCTCCACCTCACAGATCGAAAAGAGTTTTTCCATCCCCCTGAGAAGGTACTTAGGTATTGCCATTTCAGAGGAAATAGAGAAAATGTTCCTCGTAGGTAATGGGGTTCATGGTGATGATCCCAAAACCTATAACAAGGCGATATCAGATATCGACTCTGAAAAATGGCTTAGAGGCAATGAAGTCAGAAATTGACTCGATGCACTCAAACCAAGTCTGGACCTTGGTAGATCCACCAGAAGGTATAGTACCTATTGGGTGTAAATGGATCTTCAAGAGAAAGATTGGTGCAGATAGAAATGTGGAGACATTCAAAGCTAGACTAGTGGCAAAAGGTTATAGTCAATGCGAAGGCATTGACTATCAGGATACCTTTTTCGTCAGTAGCTATGCTAAAATCCATCCGCACATTGCTTGCTGTTGCAGCCTATTTCGATTATGAAATATGGCAAATGGACGTGAAAATGGCATTCTTAAATGGATATCTTGAGGAAGATATCTATATGGAACAGCCGCTAGGTTTCACATCCAGTGATACTGATCACAAGGTTTGCAAGCTGCAAAGGTCCATATATGGACTTAAGCAAGCATCTCGGAGCTGGAACACTCATTTCAATGATGTGATCAAAATTATTTGGTTTTCATCAAAAATGAAGAGGAACCATGTGTTTTCAAAAGGGTCAGTGGGAGCGCTGTTGTCTTCCTCGTATTGTACGTGGATGACATCCTCCTTATTGGGAATGATATTCCCATGTTGACATCAGTCAAAATGTGGTTGTCTAAGGAATTCTCCATGAAAGACCTAGGTGAAGCATCCTTTATTCTAGGAATTAAGGTCTATAGGGATAGACCGAATAGGATGCTAGGACTTTCACAGAAGATGTACATAGAGGAAGTACTAAAGAGGTTTAGTATGGAAAACTCTAAGAGGGGATTAATACCCTTCAGACATGGTATTCATCTTTCCAAGAAGATGTGCCCTAGCACACCTGAGGAAATAGAACGCATGAGCAAGATCCCTTATGCTTCTGCAATAGGGAGCCTCATGTATGCCATGCTATGTACACGACCTGATATAGCCCATGCTGTGAGTGTCACAAGCAGATATCAGTCGAATCCAGGTGAAGAACACTGGACTTCTGTGAAATGTATCCTTAAGTACTTGAGAAGAACTAAGGATATGATGTTGGTCTTTGGTAACGGAGAACTCCAAGTCCAGGGATACACAGACTCGGATTTCATGTCCGATATAGATGATCGAAAGTCGACATCTGGAAGTCTGTTTGTGTGCAATGGTGGAGCTGTCAGCTGGAAGAGTTCCAAGCAAACGGTGATAGCAGATTCCACCATGGAAGCAGAATATATCGCTGCATCAGAGGCTGCAAAGGAAGCATTCTGGTACAAGAAGTTTGCTGCAAGAAATTGGAGTAATGCCATCAGATGCCATTCCTCTATTACTGCGACAACAATGGCGCCATAGCCCTTGCTAAGGAGCCGAGGTCTCACCAGAAATCCAAGCACATTGAGCGGCGATACCATCTCATCCGCGATTACCTCGAGAAAGGTTATGTCGAGGTCAAGAGAGTCAACTCCACAGATAATGTGGCAGACCCACTTACAAAGCCGTTGGGACCAACAGAAGATCGAAGCCCACCTTGAGAAGATGGGACTTAGACTTGTAGCCAATTGGCTTTAGGACAAGTGGGAGATTGTTAGA
>QRFJ01002341.1:47413-74837 GCA_006176705.1 Cocos nucifera | reverse complement strand
TTTTAGAGCTCGATTTCATAGGATATCCTAAAGAGTCATTAGGATACTATTTCTACATTCCAGAAGACCATAATGTGATTGTGAGTCGACATGCCATCTTTCTTGAAAAATAGTTTATTCAAGATAGCGGCATTGGAAAGCAGATCAAGCTTGATGAGAAAGTCTCACAAGTGCAACGAGCTAAGGACCAATTGGAACCAAATCAGGTTGAGCCAATAAGAACACTACCTCCTCCACCTCGTAGATCAAAAAGGTTTTTCCATCCCCCTGAGAGATACTTAGGTATTATTTCAGAGGAAGTAGAGAAAATGTTCCTCGTAGGTAATGGTGCTCATGGTGATGATCCCAAAACCTACAACGAGGCGATATCAGATATCGACTTTGAGAAATGGCTAGAGGCAATGCAGTCAGAAATTGACTCGATGCACTCAAACCAAGTCTGGACCTTGGTAGATCCACCAGAAGGTATAGTACCTATTGGGTGTAAATGGATCTTCAAGAGAAAGATTGGTGCAGATGGAAATGTGGAGACATTCAAGGCTAGATTAGTGGCAAAAGTTATAGTCAACGTGCGAAGGCATTGACTATCAGGATACCTTTTTCGTCAGTGGCTATGCTAAAATCCATCCGCACATTGCTTGCTGTTGCAGCCTATTTCGATTATGAAATATGGCAAATGGATGTGAAAATGACATTCTTAAATGGATATCTTGAGGAAGATATCTATATGGAACAACCGCTAGGTTTCACATCCAGTGATACTGATCACAAGGTTTGCAAGCTGCAAAGGTCCATATATGGACTTAAGCAAGCATCTCGGAGCTGGAAATACTCATTTTAATGATGTGATCAAAATCTATTTGGTTTCATCAAAGAATGAGGAGGAATCATGTGTCTTCAAAAAGGTCAGTGGGAGCGCTGTCTGTTCTTCCTCGTATTGTACGTGGATGACATCCTCCTTATTGGGAATGATATTCCTCATGTTGACCATAGTCAAAATATGGTTATCCAAAGGAATTCTCCATGAAAGATCTAGGAGAAGCATTCCTTTATTCTAGGAAATTAAGGTCTATAGAGATAGACCGAATAGGATGCTAGGACTTTCACAGAAGATGTACATAGAGGAAGTGCTAAAGAGGTTTAGTATGGAAAACTCTAAGAGGGTTTAATACCCTTCAGACATGGCATTCATCTTTCCAAGAAGATGTGCCCTAGCACACCTGAGGAAATAGAATGCATGAGCAAGATCCCTTATGCTTCAGCAATAGGGAGCCTCATGTATGCCATGTTATGTACACGACCTGATATAGCCCATGCTGTGAGTGTCATGAGCAGATATCAGTCGAATCCTAGGATGAAGAACACTAGACTTCTGTGAAATATATCCTTAAGTACTTGAGAAGAACTAAGGATATGTTTTGTTGGTCTTTGGTAATGGAGAACTCCAAGTCCAGGGATATACAGACTCGGATTTTATGTCCTGATATAGATGATTGAAAGTCGACATCTGGGAGTCTGTTTGTGTGCAATGGTGGTGCTGTCAGTTGGAAAGAGTTCCAAGCAAACCTGTGATAGCAGATTCCACCATGAAAGCAGAATATATTCGCTGCATCAGAAGCTGCGAAGGAAGGCATTCTGGTACAAGAAGTTTGCCACAGAATCAGAGTAGTGATGCCATCAGATGCCCATTCCTCTATACTGCGACAACAATGGCGCCATAGCCCTTGCTAAGGAGCCGAGGTCTCATCAAAAATCCAAGCACATCGAGCGGTGATACCACCTCATCCATGATTACCTCGAGAAGGGATTACGTCGAGGTCAAGAGAGTCGACTCCACAGATAATGTGGCAGACCCACTTACAAAGCCGTTGAGCCAGCAGAAGATCGAAGCCCACCTTGAGAAGATGGGACTTAGATTTGTAGCCAATTGGCTTTAGGACAAGTGGGAGATTGTTAGATATATGTGCCCTAGAAGCCAGAATTGGCTGACACTTGTAATACACTTCTAGAGGCAAAATTATAATTTTGATTATAAATCAATAAAATTGATTATTTTCTATCACATATGTGTATTTAGTGTCTGTGATACATTTCTTGAGTTAATGGTAATGATAATTCATATTTTCAAGAGTTGAAAATTTAAGACATGAATAATCATTATTAACTCATAAAATGCTCCCGACCATAGGATCATCACGAGGATGGTGATTGATCCGGAAGGTTGGTGTACAATCGCTTCTCTTTAGTAGATGAGTCTTGAGTCTACGGTGTGGAGACACCAGAGCGAGAGTATAGGTACTCGTTAGAGAACGAGGGCACTGAGCGTGACCACCTCGAGTAGTCATTAAGGAAGTCTACCTTCTCGTCAATGACTGACTCGATGCTGCAGTGGTGTGTCTGGTTCTTTGACCTGAGGTGCATCGGATAGTTCACCTTGAGGGTGTTATAGTTTGACTACACCATTACTCGATCTCCTAGCCATATCGAATCCTGAGGTGTATGTTGGCTATAGCATGTTCATTGTAGGAACTGGATGGCATCAAGATGGAATCTATCTACCTCGGTGGTAGAGGAGCAGCCCTATGATGATCATGAGAATCAAGTCCAGAAGCCCATGGCCATGGTAGAGTGAAATAATAGAAAGAGTTTCTATTTAGGTTTTCACATCGGACTTGAATCGAATGATTACATCATATGACAGAAACTAGGGTTTGACGAGTTCACCTTAACCCTAATCTGATCGGAGCTCAAGATAGAAGAACTTAATCACACAGGTAGCTGCACCAAGAGGTTCGCATTTTCAGCTCTGATGGGTTGCCACCATATACTGCTAGGTGTCACTGGTGGATTTTGGGAGCAATTAGAATGATTTGGATGATCGATCATTCTAGTTGTATGAATCAGAATAAGTTCTGATCCATCGAAAAGTATTTCGATGATGTTAATGATAGAGATCATGACATATCCCATTACCATACAGAACTGAACCTAACTGAATCAGATAAATAAGGGTTTGGATCTAGATATCATCAATTAGACTAATCCAATTCAATTGATTTGAATAAGATTCAATTAGGTTCAAGAAAATCGTGCTAGCACAAGATTGAGCCTTACGTTCTCCTTCTACTATCATTAAAAATTATCTCGACTGAGCCAAAAGTATTTGTGCTCACTCAGATATCTTTACTTGGTTTAACTGGAGCTTATCCAGATCAGAAAAGGATTGTTTTAATTTATGAGATAAATTTGAGACAATACCTACCATTTTTCATCATCTACTAATTCTTGTCTTTTGACTTTGGTCAAACATTGACCTTTGACACTTAGACATCTGCTCATATATCATGCACTCATAGGAGAGTAGATAGGAGCTTATCCCCTTGCTAGAAATTGGAATGGAGGGGGTGCATGCCTAGGGAGGCGTGCGCCCATGGATAGGGACGTCTGGGTCCCATATAGATGGGACTCCAGGTTGCTTCTTGGAATCGACTTAGGTAGGCGCCTAAGATTCAACTTTGATCAATCTTGGCACCACCTAAGGATGATTTGAGGGGGCTTTCATCTGATTGGATCAAGTGATGTCATCCCATCAATCAGATTTAGATCTGATTGCATGAAGCAACATGATTGGCCAGGATGATATGGCATTGCATGGCGCAATAAGGTCTATATAAACCCTATCTACGCCAAGCTTTACAGAAGTTCTCCCTTAGCCCATGCCCTAAGGCTGCCCCTCTCCCTCCTCCATGCCATCTTCTGATTCTCTCTCTCCTCTCCACGCCCAAGAAGATTTGGGCTCCAGTTTGGTGCGATCTAGGCAAGAGAAAGGTTATGAGAAAAGAAGAAGGCAGCACTACTGCAAGAGACGATTCTAGATCTTCAAAAGGAGTTTTGAAGATCCTCCAAATTAGATCTAGATCTAATATTTGGAGAGGTGATAAAGAAGAAAAAGATCTTTAGATCTAGTCTGAGTGGATATCGGTAGAGGGCAAGCGCTTACATGGCTAGATCTAGAACTTTAGACATTCAATAGGATCATCATAGGCTAATCTGATTACCCAACAAAAGGTACAAAATTAAATCAGATTTAATTTTTTTTTATTTTATTTTATTAGATCTATAAAATTAGATCTAAAATATCTTAGATCTAATCTAGATTTAAAAGAGAAATTTTTAAAATATCTCTCTTAATCCAATCAAATTTGAACGAACCTGATCTGGAAAATTAGAATTTCTCCTTCAGAAGCATGTCGAGATATATTTTTACTCTAAATGATGAAGCCATCTTCTTGAAAGATTCCAAGCAACATACTATGGCAGACTCTGTTTGCAAAGTAGAGTACATCGCAACATCAAATGCCATGCAAAAAGTTGTATGGCTGAGAAGGTTCATCACCAAGCTCGGAGTGGCACCCTTCCTTGATGGTCCGATCCTACTCTACTATGACAGCACTGGTGCCATAGCTCAGGTGAAAGAATTAAAGGCATACTAGTAGACAAAGAACATTCTACGCTACTTCCATCTGATCCAAAAGATCTTGGATCGAGGTGATGTTGACCTTCAGAAGATTGATGGAAAGGAGAACCTGGCTGACCCCTTCACTAAAGTCCTGGCGATAAAGGAGTTCGACAACCACAAGTCAAACATGAATATTAGATACTGTGTAGAATGGCTTTAGGATAAGTGAGAGTTATTGAAAAATATGTCCGAAAATCAATCATCAGTCTGTTGACAATTGAGCTATATTATAATTATAATTAATTTATTAATTAATAAAATATAATATTTGGCATTTTTCATTACATGTTTTCATCTTCTAAAAAACTTCATTATTGTGATGAAGTCCTTAGGACTATTTGGTTCGATAAAGAGAGGATTTATCGATTAATCCTTAAAACTATTGATGATCAAATGATAGGCCGTTAATTAAGATGACAACATCTATTGAGCATAGGTTGCTATGTGCCACATAGGTTGGTTGTCATCTTAACCAAAGAGTGTGGAGATACCGGTATGGCATATAGATAAGATGTAAGGATACATCATCATTGAACATGACCAATTTGAGAGCATTCTACTATCGAGAATGTCTCTAATGAGAAATAGGTATAAGTGTCCCTTAGACCTGAGATCACCTCAGTGGCTTACAAGTAACTCACTATGCTTTTGTATCGAGCTAACTAAATTTCTAATTTAATAATCGAAGGTTTTGGGGTGTAGTCAAGTACTTGGAAAGTTGGTGTATGATCAAGATAGGATGAAACTCTCCAAGAGTTAGAGAAGAATGTATCACTGTATTTTAATATAGCAAAATCTTGGCCATGGTAATCTTTGAGATGGATTTGATGTGAGCTCAATTATGGTGCTCTCAAGCCTTGGAAGTAGATCTAAAGAGAGCAAGGAGCAAATTGAATCAACCGTTGAAAAGCTTCAGCGAATGCTTTAGAAGAGCTGGCTTGGATCCTATCAGAAGAGCCAGCGCGAGCTATAGAAGAGCCAACCCAAGCAAAGATGACCCAGCTCAAATTCTAAGAGAGCTGGCTCAAGTAGAAGTCCAGAAAGTGTATCAAGAAAATATGCTGAAAGAGCTGGCTCGGTTCCTATCAGAGCCAGTCTGAGTAAAAGTCGAGCTGGCTCGAACCCAGAGAGAGCTAGCTCGAGCAAAAGAATAGAGAGTTATGATTCGGGCTCTCATAGGAGACATCACCGTCGAGCCGATCCAATTGCTGATCAAGTCGGTTCGAGCAGTGAACAAAATAGAATGTAGTTTCTGTTCTGGCCTGGAATTAGGTTTAATTCTAGAAACTTAAGGCCTTGGTTTGTAAGGTCCTAAGAAGGCTAACCTATGGATTGGATTGGGATTTGTCCATTGGGTGTGTGCATGGGAGACATGGATGTACATAGGCTCGGAGAGTGCATCACATTAGGTTAGCTAGGAAAGATTTTAAGGTTGGATGTTATTTGATCAGGTATATATACTCTGCACTGAGTTTTGTAAACTAAGCACGGAATCAATGCAAGCCTTTTCTCCATGAAAAACTCTCTTCCTCTCTTATTCTCCCCCTCCTCTCCATGCCTAGGGTTTGCTAGGGTTTCAATAGAATGGCCATCCCTATTCTCAAATCATTGTTGCAATTTCTAGAGTCATCAAGTAGCAAGAATTATTTCCAATAGATTGATATTAGAGCGGCAATATGGTTACAACAATTGGTATCAGAGCCTTAGTGTTAGATCTGGTGGAGAAAAGTATAAAGCTTTGCCTGGGGTTATGGTAAGATGCTAAACAGATCCCTTTGAACATAGTTTATTCTCTTTTATATTTGGTTATTGGAATCTAGTTGGGATGGCATCGAGTACCATCAAGGTAGACTTTGGAAAGTTTGATGGCAAGGGTAACTTCAGCATTTGGCAGCAAAAGATGAAGGATCTGCTAGTGCAGAATAGAATCTACAAAATCTTGACTCGCAAAAGATCGAAAAAGATTTTTATTAAAGAGTGGATGGAACTTGAAGAGAAAGCCTTCAGTATAATTCATATGTGCTATTAAATGTGTGCTCTAAAAGCTAGATTGGCTGACACTTGTAATACCCTTCTAAGGATAATTTTATAATTTTGACTATAAATTAATAAAAGAGTTATTTTTCATCATAGTGTGTATTTAAAGTATCTGTGATACATCTTTTGAGTTAATGGTAATGACAATTCATATTTTCAAGAGTTAAAAATTTAAGAGATGAATTTTCATAATTAACTCATAAACTACTTCCGACCATAGGATCATCATGAGAATGGTGATCGATCCAAAAGATTGATGTACGATCACTTTTTTAGAATAGATGAATCTTAAGTCTTCGGTGTGGAGACACCAGAGCGAGAGTATAGGTACTTATTAGAGAATGAGGGCACAAGAAGGCTATGTAATTAGTTTTCTTAAGTACCATTATAATATTCTTCATGAAAAAAATAAAATTGCAAGTGATTTTCTTATAAATGGTCTCTATCGATTACATATTGATGTATCTATTTTTCATATCGAGCAAAATGTGAATGCCATAGGATCAAAGCGACCTAGGGATAGTCTAAATAATAGGTATCTTTGGCACCTTAGACTAGGTCATATAGTTGAAGACAAGATTAACAAATTGAAGAAATCCAATCTATTGAGTCCATTCACATTCGAGTCATATCCAATTTGTGAATCATGCCTTCATAACAAAATGACCAAGTTTTTTTTTGTAGGACATGGGAAAAGGGCCACAAACCAACTTGTCTTAGTACATACTAATGTATGCGGCCTATTTAATGTATCGGCTAGGGGCAATTATGTCTACTGCATCACCTTTACCAAGAATGAAAAGTCCTATTTCCCGGGTTAGGTTCATTCAGATCTGATTTGACCAAGAGAAATATTTCAAAAATTTTCTTCTTAAATCTAAATCAGATCTGATACTTTTCAGATCTAATTTGATGGATCTAATAAAATAAAATAAAATAATTAAATTAAATTAAATTTATATCTTATTCTTGGGTAATCTTATTATCTTGTGATGATTCTGCTGATTGTCTGAGGTTCTAGATGCAGCCACGTAATTGTCTGATCTCACCGATATCCACTCAGATAGGATTTAGAGATCTTCTTCTTCTTAATCTTTTCTCCAAAGATCAAATCTAGATCTGATCTTGAAGATCTTTAAAATAATTTTTGAAGATTCGATGTCGTCTCTTGCAGCAGTGCTGCCTTCTTTCTTTCTTATCGCCTTTCTCTTGCTTGGATTACACCAAACTTGAGTCCAAGGCCTCTTGGGCATGGAGAGGAGAGAGACGATTAGAGGTAGGCATGGAAGAGAGAGGAGAGGGCTATATGGAATGGGAAAGGGGAGAACTCTCTCAAACCTAGGCACAGACAAGATTTATATAGATCCTGCTGCGCCATATAGTGCCATATCATCCCCGCCAATCACATCTCTACGTGCAATCAGATCTAAATCTGATTGATGGGATGACATCATCTGATCCAATCAGATGAGAGCCCCTCTCAATCATCCTTAGGTGGTGCCAAGATTGGTCAAAGTAGAGTCTTTGGCGTCACCTTGTTTGATACCATGAAGCAACTTGAAGTCCCATCTATATAGGACTCCAGACATCATTATCCTTAGGCGCACGCCTCCCTAGGCATGTGCCCTCTTCTTTCCACTTTCTAGTAGGGGATAAACTCCCATCTACTCTTCTATGGGTGCATGACACATGGGCAGATGTCTAGGTGTCAAAGGTCAACGTTTGACCAAAGTCAAAAGACAAGAATTAGCAGGTGACGAAAAATGGTAGATGTTGTCTCAAATTTATCCCATAAATTAAGACAACCCTTTTCTAATCTGGACAAGCTCTAGTCAGACCAAGTAAAGGTACCTGAGTGAGGTCAAACACATTTGGCTCGGTCAAGACAACTTTTGATGATTGTTTGAAGGAGAATATTAGGCTTAATTATGTGCTAGCACGATTTTCTTGAACCTAATTGAATCTAATTCAAATCAATTAAATTAGATTAGTCCAATTGATGATATCCAGATCCAAACCCTTATTTGTGTGATCCAGTTAGGTTCAGTTCTATATGATAATAAGATATGTCACGATTTCTATCATCGACATCATCGAAACATCTTTCGATGGATTAGAACTTTTTTGATTCAGACAACTAGAATGATCGATCATCCAAATTATTCTAATTGCTCCCAAAATCCACTAGTGACATCTAGTAGTATATGATGGCAACCCATCAAAATTGAAAAAGAATCTCTCGGTGTAGTTACCTTTATGATTAAGTTCCTCTATCTTGAGCTCTGATCGGATTAGGGTTATGGTGAACTCATCAAACCCTAATTTTCGTCATATGAATTAATCATTCGATTCGAATCCAATATGAAATTCTTAATAGAAATTCTTTCTATTATTTCACTCTACCATGGCCATGGGCTTATGGATTTGATTCTTATGATCATCATAGGGCTACTCCTCATCTACCGAGGTAGATAGATTTCCTTTTGGTGCAATCCAATTCCTATAATGAATATGCTATAACCAACATACACCTCAGAGTTTCGAATGGCTAGGAGATCGAGTCATGGTGTAGTCAAACTATAACACCCTCAAGGTGAACTTTCGATACACCTCAGATCAAAGAACCAGACACACCGCTATAGGTTCAAGCTAGTCATCGACGAGAAGGTAGACTTCCTAATGACTGCTTGAGGTGGTCACGCTCAGTGCCCTCATTTTCTAACGAGTACCTGTACTCTTGCTTCGATATCTGTACATCGTAGACTCAAGACTCATCTACTATAAAGAAGCGATTGTACACCAACCTTTCGAATCAATCACCATCCTCATGATGATCTTATGGTCAGAAGTATTTTATGAGTTAATAATGAAAATCCTTGTCTAAAATTTTTAACTCTTGAAAATAAGAATTATCATTTTCATTAACTCAAGGGATGTATCATAGATACTAAATACACATTATGATAGAAAATAATTTATTTTATTATTTATAATCAAAATTATAATTTTGCTCTTAGAAGTGTATAATAAGTGTCAGCCAATTCTGGCTTCTAGGGCACACATATCTAACATACCGATGATATATCTTGGTATGGATATGTGTATTTGATGTGACATAAGTATGAAGCCTTTAAAAGATTTAAAAAATTTAAACTCGAAGTAGAAAAATAAATAGAAAAACTTATTAAGATTCTTCGATCTGATCGAGGAGATGAATACCTTAGTCGAAAATTCCTAGACTATCTTAAGGATAATGGCATAGTCTCATAATAGACTTCACCTAGTACACCTCAACTCAACGAGATTTTAGAATGAAGAAATCAAACTCTATTAGATATGGTCCGATCCATGATGAATTTCATGGACTTTCCTGAGTTTCTTTGAGGACATAGTCTAATGATTGCTATATATTTACTGAATAGGATTTTCTCTAAAACCATTTCTATCATGTTATATGAGATATGGTATGGTAAGAAATCAAGTCTGAGTCATCTCAAAATTTAGGATTGTCCGATCTATGTCAAGAGACAACAGACAAATAAATTAGTGTCTAGATCTTTTAGAGCTTGGTTTATTGGATATCCTAATGAGTAATTAGGATATTATTTCTATCTTTCAGAAGATCACAATGTGATAGTGAGTCGACACGCCATCTTTCTTGAAAAATAGTTTATTCTAGATGGTGGCATCAGAAGATAGATTAGACTCGAAGAGAAAGTCTTTGATGAAAAATGAGCTAAGAAACCTATGGAATCCAATCAGATTGAGCCAATCCAAACACTACCTCCTTCACCTCATAGATCAAGTAGAATTTTCTGTCCTCCTGAAGGTACTTAGGTACTATCTCTAAAGATGTTGAGAAAATATTTCTCATAGGAAATGGGGTTCATAGTGATGATCCCAAAATCTATGATGAGGTAATATTAGATATCGACTTCGAGAAATGGTTAAAGACAATGAAGTCAGAGATTGACTCAGTGTGCTCAAACCAAGTCCAGACCTTGGTAGATCTACTTGAAGGTATAATATCTATTGGGTGTAAATGGATCTTCAAAAGAAAGATAGGTGCCGATGGAAATGTAGAGATATTCAAAGCAAGACTCATAGTGAAAGGGTATAGTTAGTAAGAAGGCATTGACAATCAGGATATTTTTTCGTCAATAGCCATGCTCAAATCCATCCACATATTGCTTGGTATTGCAGCATATTTTGATTACGAAATACAGCAGATGGACGTGAAAATGATGTTCTTAAATGGATATCTTAAGGAAGATATCTATATGGAACAGCCACTAGGTTTCACATCCAGTGATGATGATCATAAGGTACGCAAGCTGCAAAGATCTATATATGAACCTAAGCAAGCATCTCAGAGCTGGAATGCTTGTTTCAATGATGTAATCAAATTATTTGGATTCATCAAGAATGAGGAGGAATCCTGTATTTTCAAAAAGGTCAGTAGGAGCACTATTGTCTTATTCGTACTACAGAGCTCGGAGTGATGCCATCAGATGCCATCCCTCTGTACTGCGATAATAATGGTACCATTGCTCTTACTAAAGAGTCGAGGTCTCACCAAAAATTTAAGCACATCGAGCGACGATATCATCTCATCTATGATTACCTCGAGAAGGGATACGTCGAGGTCAAGAGAGTCGACACTATAGATAATACAACTTATCTGCTGACGAAGCCATTGAGCTAGCAAAAGATCGAAGCCCACCTTGAGAAGATGGGACTTAGATTTGTAGCCAATTAGCTTTAGGTCAAGTGGGAGTTAGTTAGATGTGTGCCCTAGAAGCCAGATTGGCTAACACTTGGAATACACTTCTAAGAGTAATTTTATAATTTTAAATATAAATTAATAAAAAAGTAATTTTTTATCATAGTATTTATTTAAAGTATCTGTGATATATCTTTTGAGTTAATGGTAATGACAATTCATATTTTCAAAAGTTGAAAATTTAAGACATGAATTTTCATAATTAACTCATAAATAGCTCCCGACCGTAGGATCATCATGAGGATTGTGATTGATCCAGAAGATTGGTGTATGATTGCTTTTCTATGATAGATGAGTCTTAAGTCTATGATATGGAGACACCGAAGTGAGAGTACAGATAGTCATTAGAGAACGAGGGCACTAAGTATTACCAGCTCGAGCAGTCATAAGGAAGTCTACCTTCTCATGATGATTGGCTCGATGCTACAGTGGTATGTCTGGTTCTTTGATCTGAGGTGCATCAGTAGTTCACCTTGAGGGTGTTATAGTTTGACTACACCATAACTCGATCTCCTAGCCATTTGGAACCCTAAGGTGTATATTGGCTATAGCATGTTCATGGTAGGAATTGGATTACACCAATAGGAGATTTATCTAGCTCGAAAGATAAGTAGCCCTATGATAATCATGAGGTTGAGTCCTTAAGTTTATGGCCATAGCAAAGTGAAGATAATAGAAAAAGTTTCTATTAGGATTTCACATTAGACTCGAATTGAATGATTAATTCATATGATGGATGTTGGGTTTGATGAGTTTACCTTAACCCTAATCTTGTCGGAGCTTAAGATAGAAAAATTTAATCACACAGGTAGTTGCACTGAGAGGTTTGCTTTCAGTTTTGATGAGTTGCCACCATATACTGCTAGATGTCACTGGTTGATTTTGAAAGTAATTAGAATGATTTTGATGATCGATCATTCTAATTGTATGAATCAAAAAAGTTCTAGTCCATCGAAAGGTGTTTCGATGATGTTGATGATAGAGATCATGACATATCTCATTACTATACATAATTGAACCTAATTAGATTATACAAACAAGGGTTTGGGTCTGGATGTCATCAATTGAGCTAATCCAGTTTGATTGATTTGGATTAGATCCAATCAGGTTCAAGGTAATCATGCTAGCATACGATTGAGCCTGGCTTTCTCCTTCTATAATCTTTCTGATTCATCGCAACTGAGTCAAATTTGATTTGACTCATTCCTATATATTGAATGACTTTTTTTTCATCTAATTGAAACTAGTCTAGGTTAGATTAATTATTGAAATTAAATCCATTCCTAGTGCAATTGGACTAGGGTCAAAAGTTGACCTATTTGAGAGAATTGAGGGTCACCTAATCAGATACTTCTAGAAAATTCTCTAGAAATCATTTTGCTCTAAGTTTTTGATATGTGATAGGGATCGAGACATGCTATAGGTGTTCCAAATTTCATGATTTATGGTGGGGGTTTGACTATATTTTTGATAGAGTTTGATTTGGATCAAACTCTTGAGGAAAGAGTCCTAGGCGTAATGGACTCTTTCTTATCTACTCATGTCACCACTTTCTAGATTGCTTTTTGGCATCAAAACTAGATGAGATCTAGGTTTTTATGTGGAGAATAATCCTTAGAGTCCCAATGATAAAATAAATTGGTTATTTGGTCAAAGAGAGACTCCATATGGTGTTGGTCTTTAAACCTTTTCTCCTCCCATTGAGAAGGGATTGCACAAAATTAATTTCCATGCCCAAGTGCTGTCACCCATCTCATATTCCATGCCCTCTCTATCCTCTCTCTCCCTCTCTTCTACAAGTTTAAAAAGTTAGGCACAAATCATAGAAGAAGATCTAAGTATTTTGGCACAAGATTCAAGTTCTACATGACGGTAGTCGTGAGATGGATGGGCTGCCTTCAAAAATTATTTTGAAGGATCTATAGATTAGATTTAGATCTGATCTTTGGAGGAGAGATTCATAAGGAGAAGATGATTAGATTCTACCTGAGTGGATACCAATAGAGGTCAGGCGCATGCATAGCTCCTTCCAGAACCTCAAAAATGATCAGGATTATCGTAGGATAATTAGATTACCCAAATTAGGTACTAGAAATTAAATCTAATTTAATTTAACTTTTATTTTTAATATCAGATCACCATGATCAAATATAAGAACTCTTAGATTTGATTGCATCATAAAAATTTTTATAAAAAAGTCTGCCTTAGATCTGATCAGATCTGAATGATCCTGTGGTGAAAAATCAGATTTTCTTTCATGTGCCTCGCTAATGAAGTTCTACTAGAGACTAATATGGAAGCCACACCGAAGGAACATTGGAAGAAACTAGAGAACATATATATGGGCAAGAATATGACAAACAAATTATGGTTGAAGAAGCAGTTGTATAGTTTGCAGAAGTCCGAAGGAGGAGACCTAGTTTTCCATATTCAAAAGTTCAATCAAGTTTGCTTAGATGTTATGAGCCTTAATATGAAGATTGATGAGGAGGATAGAGATCTCTTGTTGTTGTATTCATTGCCAGCAGCATATGATGGTCTCATTACTACTCTGGTATATAGAAAAGAGATAACTTCAAGAATGTGGTTGGAGTTCTTAGGTCCAACAAGCATCGAGAGAGGCTAGTTAGAGAAAACACTAATTCAGAGGTACTTTCTATGAATTAGAGGCAAGAAAAGCCTAAGAAGAGGACTCGAGATAAATCTAAGTATAGATCAAAGTCTCAAGAAAATCTAAAGGCTAGAAAATGCTATAAGTATCATCAACCCGATCATATTAGAAGAAATTGCCCATTTTTGAATAATGAAATGGGGAAGGGCACTTCTAAGGATGGATCGACCAGCGAGAGGGGTGTTCTACAATCTAAAGATAGTGAAAAAGATATACTAGTAGTATCAGATAGAGTAATAGAGTTGGACAATCATTGGACACTGGATTCAGCATGTTTCCATAATTACACTTCACATCGAGAGTGGTTCTCATCTTATGAAAGATCTAATGGAGAAAGTATAAGTCTTGGAGATGATCACCAATGTAAAGTTGCTGATATTGGTTCAATCAGAGTGAGAATGTATGATGGAGTTATACGAATACTCAGTAATGTGAAGCATATGCCAGAACTAAAGAAGAACTTGACATCCTTGGGTTACCTAGATGAACAAGGATATGCTTTCAGTTGTTAGCCAAGTAGCAGGTATTTGAGGATTTCCAAGGGCACATTGGTGGTGATGAAAGAGAGAAGACTGAAAAACAATCTATATAAGATGGAGGGTTCAGTGGTTACAGATAGTGCATAGGTTTCTATAGTAGCACAAGAGGAGCAGCTAGCCTACAAGCTATGGCACTATTGTACGGATCACTTGAGTGATAGGGGGCTCACAGAGTTGAGTAGGAGAGATCTAATTCCAGCATTCAAAAATGAAGGAGATGACATATGTGAGCCCTATATTTATGACAAACAGCATAAAGTTTCATTTGCCAGTAGTACCAAGTAGAGTAAAGCTATTTTGGAGTTTATTCACTCAGATATATGGAGACCAACACCTGTTGCATCTCGAGGTGGAGTGAGATATTTTATCATCTTTGTAGATGGTTTCTTTAGAAAGGTATGGATCTATTTGATGAGGAAAAAATAAGATATTTTTGCTTGATTTAAAATCTAGAGAGCTGAGGTGGAGAAGAAGATAGGGCAGCCGGTGAAGTATTTAAGATCTGATAATGGAGGAGAATATACCAACCTAGCATTTAGGAGATACTATGAGAAAAATAAAATAAAATACTATTACTGAATGGGCAAGTATGGTGCTTCCAAGTCTTGGAAGACCATGAAAGAGTCAAGGTGGTGGCTCCTAAAGGCTAGGATTGGCCAGAGATGCATTGATAAAGATAAAGAGAATGGCACACAATCGGGCTGGCTTGGATACGTAGCCATGCTGGCTTTAGTTGAGATAGAATTAGCTTGGTCCATATCTGAGTCGGCTGCCTTAGGTAGATAGAAGACATGGGTCGGGGAGATGCAGTCAAGCCAGCTTGGCTACTGATCGAGCCAGCTCGATGGTGGTGAATAGATCTGGATGGGTTTTCTATTTGATCTTAGATTGGGTATAATCCAAGGGATCTTAAGGCCTAGTATGAGAGGTCTTAAGATGGCTAATTCATGTATTGGGCTAAGTCTTAAGTTTAGAGGATGAGAGCATGCAAGACATGAATTTACATGGGCTTGGGTGAGTATTTCATATATGGGTTTGTCGAGAAAAATTTTTTAGGGCTGAGTCATGTTGACTAATAAGATCGTGATGTTGTCGTTAAGACACCGTATTTATCAGTTTAATTTGATTTCTTAAAATAATTAAAAATACGTAGATAGTAGTGAGTTAGGTCGAATCTATAGAAAAGATGGTGTTTTTAGATTTAAAGTCTTTGATTATTGAAAAGAAAAAGAAAAGAAAAGAGTTTTGAAATCAAAAGTGAAGGCAAAAAATAAAAAATAAAAATTAGAAAGTGCAGAAATTTAAACTTGATACTAAGATCTACTAGTTAGATCTTAGCATCTACTTGCAATAAAATAAAAGGCAATAATTAAAGTATAAAAATTAAATTATAAAAAAAATAAAGAGCATGAAATTAAAAATAAATATTACATTAATTAAAATTTTAGAATTCAAATACATGAAATTTAAAAAGGAAAGAAAATAAAATCAAATAACTTGATCTTTAATCTTGGATCGGCATTGGTGGAAAGATGGTGTGGAAGTCCAACATTTTCTCTCGACATTAGTTGCCTCAAAGTAGCCATTAATCCAAAGCCTGGCTTCACCCTATACCAAAGCTTTACCTTGATCAAAGATTATGAGCTCTAGAGGTCTGGGGTCTTATTTATAGGTGTTGGAAGGCTGAAGACATTTTCTGCAGGCAATGTGGGACTAAGGAGGTCTTTGATCATCAAAATATGGAGAAATCTAAGTAAAAATTAGATTAAGAGGAGTTCTGGATGAATTCTGTTGCTTTGGATGAAATCTGATCGTTAGATATGGATCAAACGACCTAAAAAATGTCAAAATCGGATGTATATCGGTCCAAATCAGGTCAGATTAAATTTTGGCCATTAATCGCACATTGATGGAGAAAATCTGACTGTCAAATCAAGTTCTGAGTGTTTTAAATAAGTCGGGAGCTTCCTAGATTGTTGGATCATCTTTTGGGTTGAGCACTGCCGTCAGATGGCGTCTGGAGTTTGAATTAAAACTAGAACCAACCACCACCATCGAATCTTGACCGCAAGCAACCACAACCGCACGATCGCGCAATTACTGTTCCCGTGGACCGCATGGGTCGGCTACACCGCACACCATAGCCAATCAGCACCTCTATCACGGAGTGAAAAGTCCAAAATGTCCTGTGAGCTACGATAGATTTTCTGTAAATCCTTTAAGGGTCTAGGTCCCCCACACGTCACTTCGTGATTCCTTGGTTTCTACTAAGCTGGTGGTCCATGCCAGGATCATGGACTGACTGACAGCTTCTACAACTAAGTCAACTTGCATGGCTGGCTTGGCATGTTGGCTTCGTCAGCTTAGCTCGGTGCATTTGGACGCACTGGCTGAGCAGTATGTTATTTTTTATTTAATTTTTATTTATTTTATTTTTTAGAAATTCATATCTTCTTCGTCTTAGCTTAGTTTTATGCAAAACTTATTTTATTGTGATAAAAAAAATAAGCTCTTTCCATTGATGATAAAATTTAATTTGTTTAAATTTTATTATTTTTTTAATTAATAAAAATATTAATTCTTAAAAATATATAAATTGATCATTGATAAGTACAATAAATTCATCAATAAAAATATTAATTTATTAATTAATTTATATTAATTTTTAGAAATTAATAATCAATTTATATATAATTTTTAAGAAATTCATATTTTTATTAATTAAAAAATTAATTAAAAAATAATAAATTAAAAAATAAAATTTTATTATCAATAGAAAGAGCTCATTTTTTTGATCACAACAAAATAAATTTTGAATAAAATGGAGCTAAAACAAAAAAGATATGAATTTCTAAAGAAATAAAATAAAAAATAATATAAATAATATAAATAATATAAAAAAATAACATATGGCTCAAACGGCTCAAGCCGCCATGCCGCAGCAGCCGATGCATCCAGATGCGCCAAGCCAAGTCGACCAAGCCAGCTCGCCAAGCCATCCACGCTAGCCGACTCAAGCTCAAAAGCCATCAGCCGGTCTACAGCATAGTGTAGACCGCCAGCTCAGCAGACACCAGCGAATCAGAGCCTGCCACGTGGTAGACCTATACCCCTAAAGGGTTTATAGGAAATTCATCATGGCTCATAGGATATTTTGGTCTTTTCATCTGTCAATAAAAGGTGCTGATTGGTTGTGGTGCATGATATGGCCGGTCCACGTGGTCCATGGGAACAGTAAAAGCGTGATCATACGGTGGTGGTTGTTTGCGGTCAAGATCGGACAGTCAGCATTTTTTTCGATTGTTGATTTCACTCGGATCGCCATCAGATGGCAATGCTTGATTCCAACCTCAATCCAACGGTCCAGAAGGCTCCCGACGGCGATCAAACTCTCAAGCGTGTGATCAATGGCGTAAATTCCTCCATCAAGCATAATCCAATGGTCAAAAATTGATCCGACCTGATCTGGGCTGATACACATCCATTTTTGATGATTTTTGGACCATTGGATTTCTATTGAATGGCCAGATTTCACCAGACTTACCAGTGTTGTATTAGAGTTGCTTTTATTCAAATTTTATTCGGATTTTGATGATTACAAAGGCAATTAGTCCCACATTGCCTTTAGAAATAAATATCCAACCCTCCTAGCTCTATAAAAAGGATCCTAAGCCTCTAAGAAAGGGGAGATGGGTTGGAAGGGAAGCTAAGATACAGGGTGGAAGCCAAGCTCTGCGTTAAAGGTTGCTTCAAAGCTATAGTGCTGAGAAGAAGAGCCGATCTTCTACGCCATCTTCACGCCTACGCTGATCTGCGATCTCCATCTAGTTTTCTCTTTCTTTTTCTTTAATTTTTTATATTAAAATTCTACATCTGAGTTTTAAATTTAATAAAAAAAGTTTCATTATTTTTTTCAATTCTAGCTCTTTAAATTAATTATTTTTTATTACTTTTTTTTAATTTTATTGTAAGTAGTTGCTAAGATCTAAATAGTAGATCTTAGTACCAAATTTATTTTTGCATAATTTAAATTCTAATTTTATTTATAAATCTATTTTTCAACTTTAATTTTTAAAAACTCTTCTTTTCTTTTCTTTAAAAAAAATTATAATAATAAAATAATAATAATAATAAAAGAATCAAAGATTTTAGAAATAAATCATTGCCTCTCTATGGATTCTATCTGACTCACCACTCTCTTCATAATTTTTAATTAATTTAAAAAGTAAAGAGTCAGATTTAAACTGATAAACATGGTGTCTTAACGACAGCATCGTGTTCCTATCAAGTTTTTGGCGACGTTGCCGGAGAGGCATAAAAATTAAAATTTCTTCATTTCTTTGATTTTTTTTTACTTCCTACTCATTATTTTTTATTTATTTTAATGAAAAAAATATAGAAAAGAAAAAAAAAAGGAACAAGGAAGATTAGGGCACGAACAAAACTCTCAATCTGATTCGGTGAGATCATTCCTAAACCCTAAATCTCTTTCCTTATTTTTAATGTTTGCTTTATTTTTAAATTAATTAAAAATTACCTACTTTCTCATCATAAGATTAGAAATCCTAATTGTTTAGAGCATCCATCATATTAGTTTTTATTCTTATTTTTGGTGATTGCTGGAGGCAAGGTAAGCCTTTTTAGAATTTAATTAGTTAGTTTAAATTGCATAGAACTCTTTGATTGGAATTTTTTTTTTTTTTTTTTGCTTCTTTCTTTTGCATATTTCATATTAAACCAAATTAAGGGCACAACCCATTAAACAAGATAAGGTGGAGATTTGATCACCCTTCCTTGGCCCACAAACAACCAACCAGCATCCTGCATTAACCCAAACCTTAACTCTTAAAATCAATTAGACATTAACCCTTAAGGATATTCGAGCTCAATAGGATAAGAAATCCTAAGAGTTGAACCAAGTTAGGGTTAATCAATTTGACTGGTGTCTAGGAAAGTGGTTCAGGGATGACTGGGCCCGAAGGAAGGTGGTTACTTAATTGGTTCCGTTCGCTTACCTGGCCAAGCACAATTGGTGTCTAAGGCAAGCAACGGGGGGACTCCCACCGACTTTACACTTACCTGGCTAGTTGATTGGCTAATCCTCTATTTGGAGGGCTCGAAGGTGATCTTGGCAGTTAGGAGCTGTCTAGATCTAGGATAACTCTTAGTCAGGATTGATTGCCTAACTTGTTTGCCAAATAACATCTAACATAAACCACAAATTAACTCCTCTCTATCATCTCCAGAGTTAAGACTCATTAGGATTTTTCCTCTTCTTTCTTTCTCTCTTCTTTTCTTAAAAAAAAATAATAATTAAAAAAAAATAAAAAAAATTAATAATAAAAATATATATATATATATCTTGAACCATATATCAGATTGCACTAGTACATGCATGGTAGAAGATCACTTTTACCTGACCTAGTTAAACCAGATCTGAAAATTGAAAGACTAATTCATTTAAGACCAGATAATCAAATGGCTGAAAATCGTGAAGAACCACCTAGGCAGATGAAGGAATACTTTATTCCTTCCACCTACAACCCATCGACTTGCATCCACATACCTGATATCCCTGCTAGCCACTATGAGATCAAGTCGACCACAATCCAGATGCTCCCATCTTTTTATGGGAATGCCAATGAAGACCCTTACAAACATCTGGATGAATTCTTAGAAATCTGCTCTACGGTAAAAATTCAAAATTTTTCTGATGATGCCCTTAGACTGACCTTGTTCCCTTTCTCATTAAAAGATAAAGCCAAGTACTGGCTTGGCACATTAGGAAGAACAATTCAAACATGGGCAGAGATGCAACATGAATTCCTTAAGAAATTTTATCCCATAGGACGAACCAATACTATGAGGCGAGCCATCACAGGATTTGCTCAGCTTCCAGGGGAACAAATTCATGAATCATGGGAAAGACTTAAGGAACTTCTTAGAAAATGCCCACACCATGGTCTATCTAAGTGGCAAATTGTACAAGCTTTCTATGAAGGTTTAGGAGATCAATATAAGCAGATGGTTGATGCATCCTGTGGAGGTGCATTCATGAGCAAAAGTGAGGATGAAGCTTATACCTTATTTGAAATCTTAAGTGAAAACTCTATTAACCATGCTTCATTATCCTCTTATGAAAGATCAATTTCTCAACAAAAACGGGCAGGAATTTATGAGATCAAAACTCCAGAACTTAATTCTAAGACAAACTTGAACATAATAGCACAAAAATTAGATAAAGTCGATCTTATTGCCCAGAAATTAGATCAATTCCTAAATCTAGGTCAACAATCTCCTACACAATACACACCAGCTTCTAATTATCAGGAGATTTGCTCTATTTATGCTAGTCCAACACATCATGTAAGCGAATGTCCCACGGCTGCACAATTACCACCTCTCATCCAAGAACAAGTCCAAGCTGCTCAAGGTTACTCCAAACCACTTAATGACCCATATTCAAATTCATATAATCCTGGTTGGAGAAACCATCCTAATTTCTCTTGGAAACCACAACAGACTCAGGCTCAGACTCAAATCCCACCAGTTCAAAATTATCAAAATAGGCCCCAGTACCAGAACTATGCCTATAATAAGGGACAACCTAGTCAGTCTTCTCAACCAATGTATTATAATCAGCCCTCATACCCACCTCCTCATCAACAGACCAATCTAGCCGATGATAAATTCAATCAACTTCAATAATTAATTCTAAGCCAACAACAATCAATTGCCAGGCTAGAAGCTCAAATAGGACAATTAGCTGAGTCTAGCATGAGGAGAGAACCAGGTCAATTACCAAGCCAACCAATTGCAAATCCTAAAAATAATCCATCCAATGTCTATCAACCACCTGGATTTACTCATCCATCTAACATTCCACCTAAGAACCCCCAATTAGAAAATGCCAAAGCAATATCTGAACTTAGAAGTGGTAGGATTCTTAAGGACCCATACCAAGACCAGGTGATAGAGGCCAATACTGATGTTAGCCAAGATGAGAAATTTGAAGAAGAGGATAATCATATAGAAGAACCTGAGCTTAAGACTGGTACTGACACTGATAAGATGGATAAAGAAAAGAAGAGAACAGATGAATTAGCTGAGACATATAAACCCAAAGCCCCATTTCCTTCGGCCTTAGAAGCAGGCTCTTCTCGTAAAAAGCAAGAAACACGCAACAAGGAGCTAATGGAACTATTTAAATAAGTTCATATTAATTTACCCCTCCTCGATGCAATTCAGCATGTCCCAGCCTATGCTAAATTTCTTAAAGAACTCTGCACCCAAAAGCGTGAGCCACGAACCACCAAAAGAGTTATGCTATCCGAGGATGTAAGTGCTGTCCTGTTAAATCCAATACCTCAAAAGATGAAAGATCCTGGTGCACCCTTAATTTCATGTGTTATTGGAGGTATAACCTTTAACCGAGCATTACTAGACTTAGGAGCTAGTGTAAACCTCCTTCCAACCTCGGTTTATGAAAAATTTGGGATTGGAGAATTAAAACCCACATCAGTCATTTTGCAATTAGCTGATAGATCTATAAAAACACCACGAGGTTTGATTGAGGATGTTCTAGTTAGAGTAGACAAATGTTATTTTCCTATAGACTTTCTCATACTTGACATGGAACCATCCCAAGAGCTGAACCAAAATCCCATAATTTTAGGACGTCCATTCTTAGCAACTGCCAATGCCAATATCAATTGTAAAATGGGAGCTATGGACATTTCTTTTGGGAATCAAAAAGTAAGAATTAATATTTTTAATACCCCAAAGTACACCCAAGAGGAGGAAGACTGCTTTGTAATCAATCAGATAGATGAAATAGTTGAATCTAATTCCTCCTTAGATTTACTGCAAGATGATGAACCCACTGAAGAAACTCAAACCCAGGAAGTAAATGCCCTGCTTAATTCACCTCAACCATCACATTCATTACCTTGGTCAGTGAAAGTTGAGCCCTTACCCAAGCGAAAAATTGAACCACTACGTCCTTCAATTCAGGCCCCACCACAACTTGAACTAAAACCTTTACCTGAATCACTTAAGTATGTATTTTTAGGATCAAAGAAAACCCTACCAGTAATAATTGCTTCCAACTTAACTACTGAACAGGAAAACCAATTGGTAAATATTCTAAAAACATATAAGGAGGCCATAGGGTGGACCGTCGTCGCCGATTTAAAAGGAATTAGTCCGTCAATATGCATGCACCATATTTATACAGAAGATAATGCCAAACCAACTCGAGAGATGCAAAGACGGCTTAACCCTAACATGCAAGAAGTAGTCAAGAAAGAGGTAATTAAATGGTTAGATGCTGGAATTATTTATCCTATCTCTGACAGCCACTGGGTAAGTCCTACACAAGTTGTTCCAAAAAAATCTGGACTTACGGTTGTCCGCACTGAACATGGAAACTTAGTACCAACACGACTTTCCACTGGGTGGCGTGTCTGCATAGATTATAGAAAACTCAATACAACCATCCGAAAAGATCACTTTTCCCTTACCCTTTATCGATCAAATCCTAGAAAGACTAGCAGGCCAACAATACTTTTGCTTTTTAGATGGATACTCAGGATACAATCAGGTAGCAATCTACCCAGGAGATCAGGAAAAGACCACCTTTACATGTCCCTATGGAACCTTTGCTTTCCGTAGAATGCCATTCGGATTATGTAATGCACCTGCAACTTTTCAAAGGTGCATGATGTCAATATTTTCAGACATGATAGGAGATTTCTTAGAAATATTCATGGATGACTTTTCAGTCTTTGGAGAATCTTTTGAGAGTTGCCTCAACAATTTGAAGAAAATATTAAAATGATGTATTGAGGCTAATCTAGTGTTAAGCTGGGAAAAGAGCCACTTCATGGTTCAAGAAGGGATCGTTTTAGGACATATAGTATCTAAGAAAGGGATTGAGGTAGATAAAGCTAAAGTTGAACTAATTTCTAAACTTCCTCCTCCCACTTCTGTCAAACAAATTCGATCTTTTCTTGGTCATGTAGGATTCTATCGTCGCTTCATCAAAGAGTTCTCTAAAATTTCTCGTCCTTTGTGTAATCTGCTCGCTAAGGATGTTTCTTTTAACTTTGATGAAAATTATCTTAAAGCTTATGAAATCTTAAAAGAAGCTGTGACCAAAGCTCCAATCATACAACCTCCTAATTGGTCACTACCTTTTGAAATTATGTGCGATGCCTCAGATTTTGCCATAGGAGCTGTCCTAGGCCAAAGGGTAAACAAATATCCTGTAGTGATCTATTATGCTAGTAGAACTCTGAATGAAGCACAAATGAATTATACCACCACTGAAAAAGAGTTGCTAGCCATTGTGTTTGCCCTAGAAAAGTTTAGATCATATCTATTAGGATCAAAAATCATAATTTACTCGGATCATTCAGCCTTGAGATACCTGCTCTCAAAGAAAGATGCTAAACCATGATTAATTAGATGGATTTTACTGTTACAAGAATTTGACATTGAAATTCGAGATAAGAAGGGATCTAAAAATGTTGTAGCAGACCATCTGTCTAGGATCCTAGTGAAAGATAATGAACCTGTATCAATCAGAGAATCTTTTTCAGATGAACAATTGTTAACAGTTTCACATACAAAGACTCCTTGGTTTGCAAATATTGTCAATTACTTAGTCATAGGACAAATTCCTGATGGCTGGTCTAAGAATGAAAAGGATCGATTCTTTGCTCAAATCAAATATTATTTTTGGGAAGATCCTGAGCTTTTTAGAATTTGTGCTGATCAAATCATTCGTAGATGTGTTCCTGAATCTGAACAATGGAGTATCTTACAATTTTGTCATACTCTTGCTTGTGGAGGACACTTTTCTGGACGAAAAACTACGGCCAAAGTATTGCAGAGTGGTTTTTATTGGCCAACATTATTTAAGGATGCCCATACTTTTAGTCAGGAGTGTTTTAAGTGTCAAGCCTTAGGGAATATTTCAAAGAAAGACATGATGCCTTTGAACCCCATTTTAGTAGTAGAAATTTTTGATGTATGGGGAATTGATTTTATGGGACCTTTTCCACCTTCCAATGGATTTGAATACATTTTGGTAGCTGTCGATTATGTTTCTAAATGGATTGAAGCAATAGCAACACGAACCAATGATCATAAAGTAGTCCTAAAATTTATTCAGAAGAATATCTTTTTCAGGTTCGGATTTCCACGTGCTATCATTAGTGACGGGGGTACCCATTTTACAAATCATCAATTTTGAACTTTATTACGAAAATATGGGGTGACACATAAGATAGCTACACCATACCATCCGCAAACAAGTGGTCAGGTAGAAGTCTCTAATAATAGGGAAATCAAGAATATCTTACAAAAGACTATTAGGCCTGATCGAAAAGATTGGTCAGATCGATTGGATGATGCATTATGGGCCTATAGGACAGCTTATAAAACCCCCATTGGAATGTCTCCCTATAGATTAATCTATGGAAAAGCATGTCACCTTCCGGTAGAACTTGAACATAAAGCATATTGGGCAATAAAATAATTAAATTTTAATTTAAACAAAGCTGGTTCCAATCGGATGTTACAATTGAGTGAATTAGAAGAATTAAGGCAAGAAGCTTATGAAAATTCAAAAATTTATAAGGAGAAAATGAAAGCCTTCCATGATAAACATATTTCAAGGAAAACCTTTGAGCCAAATCAACAAGTCTGGTTATTTAACTCAAGGCTTCGATTATTCCCTGAAAAATTAAAATCCAGATGGGATGGACCTTATATAGTTAATCACGTATTCCCACATGGTGCAATTAAACTCTATGATCCCAGGACTAAAAATTTTTTTAAGGTAAATGGCCAAAGGCTTAAACCATATATCGAAGGGATATCATTAAATCAAAATATTGATCAAGTACAATTAATAGAACCATAATGAATTAAACTGCATTTTGTCTGGCTGAAGATAATAAACTTAGCGCTTATTGGGAGGCAACCCAATACTTCTTGAATCTAATTTATTCTTTTTAGTCTCTTTTTAGGCTAAGTTGGAGAAGGACCACAAAAGGCTGGAGAAGGATCATAAGCTTCAAAACCCATCTAAATAAACAAACATAATTTTCATCCTTTTATTTATCTTCCCTCTCCATTGAGGACAATGTCAATTCAGTTGGGGGGTAAAATTCAAAAAAAAAAAAAAAGAAAATTTTAAAAAATATATATATAATAAAAATAATAATAAAAAAATATAATTAAATATATATATATAATAAAAAAAATATATATTAAAATAAAAAAATAAAAAAAATAAAATAAATAATAAAAAATATATATATATATAATAATAATCAAATTTTGGATGAACCATATTTCAGGAAAGAGAATCTTAAGCAAAATAAACTAGGAAAAAGTAATAAAGTTAGAAAGTATTAACTAATAATGGTAGCGAGTTAAGAAGCAGATTACTTGGTCAGACCATTAGCAGCCTACTTAGGTCATTTAAAGGCTAACAGCACTTCTAATTGCACATGAACACTAATGAAGCACAGCAGGTGTTGATTATAAGGCTAAATTGAGGATTCAATTATCACTAAAAATTGATGGTTTATATATACTTCAATTAAAGAAACTTGAATTTAAGGAAAGAGCTACCTGCTTAAATTTTTTTAAAAAAAAAAGTGCAAAACATAGAGTATATGTGGATTGCCCTAAGCTAGAACTCTGCACCTTAAGTCAAGTGTAGAAGTTCACATCAATCGGTGAAGGGAAGGCCAGGATGCTCAGCACAATTCAAAAAAAAAAAAAAAAAAAAGAAAAAAAGCAGTGTGAAAGCTACCTTAATTCATGCATTTAACTTGGGAGTATATAGAAAACTAACCAAAATAAGTGATAAAAGAAGATTCATTTGTCCCTTGAATCAACACCCAAATGCTAAGTTAGTATTCACAAAACCAGTGCTGAAAATCTTTAGATGAACTCTAAGAAAGTTTCTGATTAATCTGCCATGAAATTTACTTCTGAAACTCAATACTTAGTTAGTGATACTGTCTAAACTTTTGATCTTAAACCCTAGATTTATTCTTGTGAAGGAAGATCTCAATGAAATATGGTACTTGATCTAAATTAAAATTCTTTCTTTACTCGAGGATGAGCAAAGCTTAAGTTGGGGGGTGTGATAAGTACAATAAATTTATCAATAAAAGTATTAATTTATTAATTAATTTATATTAATTTTTAAAAATTAATAATCAATTTATATATAATTTTTGAGAAATTCATATTTTTATTAATTAAAAAATTAATTAAAAAATAATAAAAATTAAAAAATAAAATTTTATTATCAATGGAAAGAGCTCATTTTTTTGATCACAACGAAATAAATTTTGAGTAAAACAAAGCTAAAATAAAAAAGATATGAATTTCTAAAGAAATAAAATAAAAAAATATAAAAAAAATAAAAATAAAAAAATAACATATGGCTCAAACGGTCAAGCTGCCATGCCGCAGCAGCCGGCACGTCCAGACATGCCAAGCCAAGCCGACCAAGCTGGCGCGCTAAGCCATCCATGCTAGCCGACTCAAGCTCAGAAGCCATCAGCCGGTCTACAGCACAGTGTAGACCGCCAGCTCAGCAGACATTAGCGAATAAGAGCCTGCCACGTGGTAGACCTAGACCCCTAAAGGGTTTACAGGAAATTCATCACAGCTCATAGAGCATTTTGGTCTTTTCATCTATCAATAAAAGGCGCTGATTGGTTGCGGTAAACGATATGGTCGGTCCACGTGGTCCATGGGAGCAGTAAAAGCGCGATCGTGCAGTGGTGGTTGTTTGCGGTCAAGATCGGACGGTCAGCATTTTTTTTCGGTTGCCGATTTCACTC
>QRFJ01002341.1:17201-46413 GCA_006176705.1 Cocos nucifera | reverse complement strand
AAAAAGAGTTGCTAGCCATTGTGTTTGCCCTAGAAAAGTTTAGATCATATCTATTAGGATCAAAAATCATAATTTACTCGGATCATTCAGCCTTGAGATACCTGCTCTCAAAGAAAGATGCTAAACCATGATTAATTAGATGGATTTTACTGTTACAAGAATTTGACATTGAAATTCGAGATAAGAAGGGATCTAAAAATGTTGTAGCAGACCATCTGTCTAGGATCCTAGTGAAAGATAATGAACCTATATCAATCAGAGAATCTTTTTCAGATGAACAATTGTTAACAGTTTCACATACAAAGACTCCTTGGTTTGCAAGATATTGTCAATTACTTAGTCATAGGACAAATTCCTGATGGCTGGTCTAAGAATGAAAAGGATCGATTCTTTGCTCAAATCAAATATTATTTTTGGGAAGATCCTGAGCTTTTTAGAATTTGTGCTGATCAAATCATTCGTAGATGTGTTCCTGAATCTGAACAATGGAGTATCTTACAATTTTGTCATACTCTTGCTTGTGGAGGACACTTTTCTAGACGAAAAACTACGGCCAAAGTATTGCAGAGTGGTTTTTATTGGCCAACATTATTTAAGGATGCCCATACTTTTAGTCAGGAGTGTTTTAAGTGTCAAGCCTTAGGGAATATTTCAAAGAAAGACATGATGCCTTTGAACCCCATTTTAGTAGTAGAAATTTTTGATGTATGGGAATTGATTTTATGGGACCTTTTCCACCTTCCAATGGATTTGAATACATTTTGGTAGCTGTCGATTATGTTTCTAAATGGATTGAAGCAATAGCAACACGAACCAATGATCATAAAGTAGTCCTAAAATTTATTCAGAAGAATATCTTTTTCAGGTTCGGATTTCCACGTGCTATCATTAGTGACAGGGTACCCATTTTACAAATCATCAATTTTGAACTTTATTACGAAAATATGGGGTGACACATAAGATAGCTACACCATACCATCCGCAAATAAGTGGTCAGGTAGAAGTCTCTAATAGGGAAATCAAGAATATCTTACAAAAGACTATTAGGCCTGATCGAAAAGATTGGTCAGATCGATTGGATGATGCATTATGGGCCTATAGGACAGCTTATAAAACCCCCATTGGAATGTCTCCCTATAGATTAATCTATGGAAAAGCATGTCACCTTCCGGTAGAACTTGAACATAAAGCATATTGGGCAATAAAATAATTAAATTTTAATTTAAACAAAGCTGGTTCCAATCGGATGTTACAATTGAGTGAATTAGAAGAATTAAGGCAAGAAGCTTATGAAAATTCAAAAATTTATAAGGAGAAAATGAAAGCCTTCCATGATAAACATATTTCAAGGAAAACCTTTGAGCCAAATCAACAAGTCTGGTTATTTAACTCAAGGCTTCGATTATTCCCTTGAAAAATTAAAATCCAGATGGGATGGACCTTATATAGTTAATCACGTATTCCCACATGGTGCAATTAAACTCTATGATCCCAGGACTAAAAATTTTTTTAAGGTAAATGGCCAAAGGCTTAAACCATATATCGAAGGGATATCATTAAATCAAAATATTGATCAAGTACAATTAATAGAACCATAATGAATTAAACTGTATTTTGTCTGGCTGAAGACAATAAACTTAGCGCTTATTGGGAGGCAACCCAATACTTCTTGAATCTAATTTATTCTTTTTAGTCTCTTTTTAGGCTAAGTTGGAGAAGGACCACAAAAGGCTGGAGAAGGATCATAAGCTTCAAAACCCATCTAAATAAACAAACATAATTTTCATCCTTTTATTTATCTTCCCTCTCCATTGAGGACAATGTCAATTTAGTTGGGAGGTAAAATTCAAAAAAAAAAAAGAAATTTTTTAAAAAATATATATAATAAAAAAATAATTAAAAAAATATAATTAAATATATATATATAATAAAAAATATATATTAAAATAAAAAAATATAAAAAAATAAAAAAAATAAAAATTATATATATATAATAATAATCAAATTTTGGATGAACCATATTTTAGGAAAGAAAATCTTAAGCAAAATAAACTAGGAAAAGTAATAAAGTTAGAAAGTATTAACTAATAATGGTAGCAAGTTAAGAAGCAGATTACTTGGTCAGACTATTAGCAACCTACTTAGGTCATTTAAAGGCTAACAACACTTCTAATTGCACATGAACATTAATAAAGCATAGAAGGTGTTGATTATAAGGCTAAATTGAGGATTCAATTATCACTAAAAATTGATGGTTTATATATACTTCAATTAAAGAAACTTCAATTTAAGGAAAGAGCTACCTGCTTAAATTTAAAAGTAAAAAAAAAAGTGCAAAACATAGAGTATATGTGGATTGCCCTAAGCTAGAACTCTGCCCCTTAAGTCAAGTGTAGAAGTTCACATTAATTGGTGAAGGGAAGGCCAAGATGCTCAGCACAATTCAAAAAAAAATAAAAGAAAAAAAGAAAAAAAGCAATGTGAAAGCTACCTTAATTCATGCATTTAACTTGGGAGTATATAGAAAACTAATCAAAATAAGTGATAAAAGAATATTCATTTGTCCCTTGAATCAACACCCAAATGCTAAGTTAGTATTCACAAAACCAGTGCTGAAAATCTTTAGATGAACTCTAAGAAAGTTTCTGATTAATCTGCCATAAAATTTACTTCTGAAACTCAATACTTAGTTAGTGATACTGTCTAAACTTTTGATCTTAAACCCTAGATTTATTCTTGTGAAGGAAGATCTCAATGAAATATGGTACTTGATCTAAATTAAAATTCTTTCTTTACTCGAGGACGAGCAAAGCTTAAGTTGGGGGGTGTGATAAATACAATAAATTCATCAATAAAAGTATTAATTTATTAATTAATTTATATTAATTTTTAAAAATTAATAATCAATTTATATATAATTTTTGAAGAAATTCATATTTTTATTAATTAAAAAATTAATTAAAAAATAATAAAAATTAAAAAATAAAATTTTATTATCAATGGAAAGAGCTCATTTTTTTGATCACAACGAAATAAATTTTAAGTAAAATGGAGCTAAAACGGAAAAGATATGAATTTCTAAAAAAATAAAATAAAAAATAATAAAAATAATAATAACATACGGCTCAAATGGCTCAAGCCGCCACGCCGTAGCAGTCGGCGCATCTAGACGCGCCGAGCCAAGCCGACCAAATCGGTGCGCCAAGCCATCCACACTAACCGACTCAAGCTCAGAAGCCATCAGCCGGTCTACAGCACAGTGTAGACTACCAGCTCAGCAGACACTAGCGAATCAAAGCCTGCCACGTGGTAGACCTAGACCCCTAAAGAATTTATAGAAAATTCATCGCGGCTCATAGGGCATTTTGGTCTTTTCATCTATCAATAAAAGGCGTTGATTGATTGCGGTGCATGATATGGCCGGTCCACGTGGTCCATGGGAACAGTAAAAGCACGATCGTACGATGGTGGTTGTTTGCGGTCAAGATCAAACGGTCAGCATTTTTTTCGATTGCTGATTTCACTCGGATCACCATTGGACGGCAGCGCTTGATTCCAGCCTCGATCGGACGGTCCAAAAGGCTTCCGACGGTGATCAAACTCTCAGGTGCATGATCAACGGCGTAAATTCCTCCATCAAACGCGATCCAACGGTCAGAAATTGATCCAACCTGATCTGGGCTGATATGCATCTGATTTTAATGATTTTTGGACCGTTGGATTTCTATTGAATGGCCAGATTTTACCAGACTTACCAAAGTTGTATCAAAGTTGTTTTTATTCAAATTTTATTCGGATTTTGACGATTACAAAGGCAATTAGTCCCATATTGCCTTTAGAAATAAATATCCAACCCTCCTAGCTCTATAAAAGGATCCTAAGCCTCTAAGAAAGGAGAGAGGGGTTGGAACGGAAGCTAAGGTACAGGATGAAAGCCAAGCTCTGGGTTAAAGGTTGCTTCAAAGCTATAGTACTAAGAAGAAGAGCCGATCTTCTACGCCATCTCCACGCCTACGCTGATCTACGATCTCCATCTAGTTTTCTCTTTCTTTTTTTCTTTAATTTTCTTATATTAAAATTCTAAATTTTTTTTAATTTCTTGTATTTAAATTCTGCATCTGAGTTTTAAATTTAATAAAGAAAGTTTCATTATTCTTTTCAATTCTAGCTCTTTAAATTAATTATTCTTTATTACTTTTTAATTTTATTGCAAGTAGTTGCTAAGATCTAAATAGTAGATCTTAGTACCAAATTTATTTTTGCATAATTTAAATTCTACTTTTATTTATAAATCTATTTTTTGACTTTAATTTTTAAAAACTCTTCTTTTCTTTTCTTTAAAAAAAATTATAATAAAAAAAATTAATAATAAAAGAATCAAAGATTTTAGAAATAAATCATTGCCTCTCTGTGGATTCGACCTGACTCACCACTCTCTTCATAATTTTTAATTAATTTAAAAAGTAAAGAGTCGAATTTAAATTGATAAATATGGTGTCTCAATGACAGCATCGTGTTTCTATCAATCATTAATTCTTAAAAATTAATATAAATTAATTAATAAATTAATATTTTTATTGGTAAATTTATGGTACTTATCACACCCTTCAACTTAAGCTTTGCTCATCCTCGAGTAAAGAAAGAATTTAGTTTTAAATACCTTTTAACTTTAGAGTTTTGAATTTTATCTAAGTAATTTTCAAAAAGGCCATTGATATTCAGTAGAGTATAAGTGAGATATATCATTGGGGTATTAATACTTATCAATAAAAAAATTAAGTAAAAAATATTAAATTTTTTTGAGCTTTTTCTAAATTATCCTACCTTTATCTTTGAATTATCTAAACTTTCATATAGGCAAGTATATTGCTACTTCCACCCTTCATTTATTAATTTTTATTTTTATATTGCCTACTTTTTGATGCGAATATCATTACATACTTAGGCAACGAGACCCAGTTACTTGATAAAAAATTAATATTTTTTTTTTAATATTGTACCATTATTAAGTGTCTTAATCCCTTAAGCTTTCTATTTGATTCATGTAGTGAGTCTTGGGCTAATGACTTCCAAATCATTTGGCTTTAGGGCACTAGGTATAGAATACCCCTCGGGCTTACTAGCTCGAATCAAATAGACTACGAGTTAAGACTAGCTTTACAACGAGCTTCTTCGATCTTTTTATTTTTTGATGCGAAACTCAATATTTGCTCAGGCAAAGAGGCCCGATTACTCAGTAAGAAGTACTTAAAAATTATTTTATTTTAATTTTTTTTATATTTTTTTATATATGTAGAAATGTATAGTTACCCTACACAAGCCCATAAAAAGTAGAGTTTTCTTTGATTAGTAGAAAAAATTTGAAATGCTCAAAGAAAAATTTTTTTATGCTCTAGACTTAACTCTTTATTGGATTTTCTTAATACTTGATCCCTCAATATCTCACAAATTCTCTAATCCATGCATCAATTTTCTTTTAAAAATGCTTAGTTTAATTCAATTCTTAAGCATAATTGGATGTCTAAATACTAAATACTAACTTTTTTATGCACTTAAAATTTTAAAATTTTTATTTTTCTCCTCCCTCAACTTAATCGACATTGTCCTCAATGGAGAAGAAAAATAAAGGTATAATAAAGAACATGAAAGAATATACCTGACTCAATGTATATGGTCCAGCATATGCCTTTGAAATTTTAAGTTCTTCCTTCAATTAATTCAAATTATTCTAAAAAAAAATTAATTAAAAAGATAAATTAGACTAAAGAAAACTAAATATTGGGTTGCCTTCCAACAAGCGCTAAGTTTACCGTCTTCAGCCAGATACAATGTAGCTTACTATCCTGTGTCAAATTTTGGATGGATAAATTCTAATGGTTTTGGATTGCCAATCTCAGAAAGTTGATTTATAATTTTATTATTGATATATTCATTGTTAATTAAGAGAACATAATTTGAGGCCCCATTCTCAGACCCATGTTTATTAAGAATTTCTCTTATTGGTTCTTCTAAAATACTCATGAATGGAGTTTTTGTATTAGGAGTTAAGTTTGATTCAATGGGTGCTGGAAGGGTGTCTAAAGATGGGTTTAATTCTCGAGGTAAATTAATATGATCTTGCTTAAACAACTCCATTAATACTTCATTACATGCCTCTTAATTTTTATAAGAAGAACCGACTTCTAGGATTGAAGGAAATAGGATATTAGATTTATAAGTCTTGAATCAATCATCTATTCTCTTTTTCTCTATGTCTATCTCATTTAAACTAGAACCAGCATCAGTACTAGTTTCAAGCTTAGATTCTTCTATGCGGTTCGTCTCAGTACTAACCTGTTTCTCTAAATTTTTATTTTGATTAGCATCAGTACTAGCTTCTCTCACCTAATCTTGGTATGGGTCCATAAGAATCCTATAGCTTTTAAGTTCAAAAATTACTTTGGCATTCTCAAGTTGAGGAATCTTAAGTGAGATAATAAATTGATAACTTGGTCCAGGTAGTTGATGGACGTTAGGTGGGTTCTTTGAAATTGATAGGTTCGATAGTTGATCTAGTTCTTTCCTTATGTTAGACTCAACTAATTATCCTATTTGAGCTTCTAGCTTGGCGATAGATTCTTGTTGAGTCAAGATCGATTGTTGTTGATTCAGAATTAATTATTGAAGTTGGTTAAATCTATCATCGCTAGATTGATCTATTGAGGAGGTGGGTAAGATAGCTGGTTGTTATATGATGGCTGGGTAAACTGACTATGCTAATCATTATTATAGACATAGTTTTGGTATTGAGGCCTATTTTGATAGTTTTGGATAGGTAAAATTTGGGTCTGAACCTGAGTCTATTGGGATGTCCAAGAAAAATTAGAGTAGTTACTCTAATGTTGGTTATATAAATTTGAAAGAAGATTATTAACCGGCTTGGAGTAGCCTTGAGTAGTTTGGACTTATTTTTGGATAAAAGATGGAAATTACGCAGTCGTAGGGTATTCATTCATATGATGGGTTGGGCTAGCATAAATAGAATAAAACTCTCGATAATTAGAAGATAATGTGAATTATGCACGAGATTGTTCACCTAGGATTAGGAGTTGATCTAATTTTTGAGCAAGAAGGTCAACTTTATCTAATTTTTGGACTATTACGTTTAGATTAGCCATTTGATTATTAGGTTTAATATGAATCAACCATTCAATTAAGTTCAACTAAATTAGAAAAAGCAATTTCTTACCATGCATGTATTAGTGTAACCCTAATGTATGGTTCATAATTTTTTAAAATTTTTTCTATATATATTTTTTATTATTTTATTATATTATTATTTTTATAAAAAATTAATTTTTGAAAATTATTTTAATTATTATTTTTAATTTAATTATTATTTTTAATATATATTTTTTAGTTAGTTTAATTTAATTTAATTTAATTTTTATTTTATTTTATTTTATTTTTGAAGAGAAAAAAAAATAAAAGTTCTAAAGAAGAGGTCCTAATGAGTCCTAGAGCTAAGAAGAGAGAGAAGAATTAGTTTTAATTAGCAATAATGTTAGTTAGCAATCTAGTTGATCAATCAATCCTGACTAAGGGTTATTCTAAATCTAGATAGCTTCTAACTGCCAAGGTCACTTTCATGCCCTCCAAGTATAGGATCAGCCAATCAACTAGCCAGGTAAGTATAAGATCGGTGGGAGTCCCCCCATTGCTTGTCTTAGACACTAATTGTGCTTAGTCAGATAAGCTAACAGAACCAATTAAAAACCACCTTCTTTCAGGCCCAATCATCCCTGAACCATTTTTCTAGACATCAGTCAAATTGACTAACCCTAACTTGATTCAACTCTTAGAGTTTCTTATCCTATTGAGCTTGAGCTCCTAGGGTTGATGTCTAATTAATTTTAAAATTAAAGACTTACGTCAATGTAGGATGCTGGTTGATTGTTTGTGGACCAAGAAAGGGTGATCAAATCCTCACCTTATCTTACTTAATTGGGTGTTGCCCTTAATTTGATTTAAAGATGCATATGCACAATTGCTTTTAATAGGAAATTCTATGCAACTAAAGTAGATGCATGAAATTGATTAAACTTAAGAGCTTACCTTATCTCCAACGATCACCAAAAATAATAAAATTAAAATAAAACTAATACGTTGCATGCTCTAAGCAGTTAGGATTTCTAATCTTATCATGAGATCTTTAATTAGATTTAAGTGGATATATTTTTTTAAATTTAATTTAAAAATAAAATAAATAAATAAATAAATAAAATAATTAGGGTTAGGATTGATCTCACTAAGCAAAACTAAATGATTTGTTCCTTACCCTAGTTCTTTTTATTTTTAACCTCTTTTTCTGTAAAATAAAAAAAAAGTTAACAAGTAATATTTACAAGAAAATAAAAATTTTATTTATAATTTATTTATAAAAAAATTAAAGAAATTAAATATTTATTATTTGTGCCTTCCCCGATAATGGGGCCAAAAATTTGATAAGATCGCGATGTTGTCATTAAGATATCGTGTTTAATAGTTTAATCTAACTTCTTAAAATAATTAAAAATACATAGATAGCAGTGAGTTGGGTCGAATTTATAGAAAAGATAGTATTTTTAGATTTGAAATCTTTAATATTTTAAAAAAAAAAAGAAAAAAAATTTTAAAATCAAAAGTGAAGTCGAAAAATAAAAAGTAAAAATTAAAAGGTGCAGAAATTTAAACTTGGTGCTAAGATCTACTAGTTAGATCTTAGCATCTACTTGCAATAAAAAAAAGTAATAATTAAAATATAAAAATTAAATTATAATAAAAATAAAGAGCATTAAAATTAAAAATAAATATTATATTATTTAAAATTATAGAATTTAAATATATAAAATTTAAAAAGAAAAAAATAAAATAAAATAGCCTGATCTCTGATCTTGGATTGGTATTGGTGGAAAGATGGTGTGGAAGCCCAGCTTTTTCTCTCAACATCAGTTGCCTCAAAGCAGCCATTAACCCAAAGCTTGGCTTCACCCTATACCAAAGCTTCACCTTGATCGAAGATTATGAACTCTAGAGGCCTGGGGTCTTATTTATAGGTGTTGGAAGGCTGGAGATTTTTTCTACAGGTAATATGGGACTAAGGAGGTCTTTGATCGTCAAAATATAGAAAAATTCGAGTGAAAATTGGAATAAAAGGAGTTCTGGATGAATTCTGTTTCTCTGGATGAAATCTAGCCATCAGATATGAATCAAATAGTCCAAAAAATGCCAAAATTGGATGTATATCAGTCCAATTCAGGTCGGATTGAATTTTGGCTATTGATCACTCGTTGATGGAAAAAATCTGGCTGTCAGATCGAGTTCTGAGTGTTTTAATCAAATCAGGAGCTTTCTAGACCGTTGGATCATCTTCTGGATTGAGCGCTACCGTCGAATGGCGCCTGAAGGTTGAATTAAAATTGGAACCAACCAATGCCATCGGATCTTGACCATAAGCAACCATAGCTGCACGATCGCATAATTACTATTCCCATGGACCGCATGGACCGACTGCACTGCACACCGCAGCCAATCAGCGCCTCTATCATCGAGTGAAAAGTCCAAAATGCCCTATGAGCCATGATAGATTTTTTGTAAACCCTTTAAGGGTCTAGGTCCACCATGTGTCGCTTCATGATTCGTCGATTTCTACTGAGCTGGTGGTCCACGCCTGGATCGTGGACCGACTAATGGCTTCTGCGGCTGAGTTGGCTTGCGTGGCTGGCTTGGCGCACTAGCTTCGTCGGCTTGGCTTGGTGCGTTTGGTCGCACCGACTGATATGGCACGACAGCTTGAGCGGGCTGAGCCGTATGTTATTTTTTATTTAATTTTTTTTATTTTATTTCTTTAAAAATTTATATCTTTCTCATTTTAGCTCTGTTTTGCACAAAACTTATTTCATTATGATAAAAAAAATAAGGTCTTTCCATTGATAATAAAATTTAATTTTTTAATTTTTATTATCTTTTAATTAATTTTTTAATTAATAAAAATATAATTTTTTTAAAAATATATATAAAATAATCATTAATTTTTAAAAATTAATATAAATTAATTAATAAATTAATACTTTTATTGATGAATTTATGGTACTTATCATTAACTCAAGATGTCTATATATATACTTGTATATGTAGACTATGGATAAAGAGAATGAATTGAATCTCTTTTTCTTCCTGAAATCCTAGCTTTCTCTCTTTCTCACTCTGCTGCAATCTCATCTTCTTATCATCGGATTTTTATCTTTCTTGCTATCATCTCCAACTTGCTTCCTCAGAGTTGGTAGAAGGTATAAGAGTTTTCTCAGGTCTAAAAATAATTCATAACAAGTGGTATCAGAGTTAGGTTATGTGGAAAGATGAGAAGATGCCTAAAAGTTGAAGATCTTCATGTACTATGAATTCAGCAAGATCCTATGAAGATATTTCTCAAATTCTTTGGATCTGTGTTGCATTTATTTTGGCTTGGATTCAGCCATGGGAAGCAATGTAAGGGTTGATTTCGGGATGTTTGACGAAAAAAGAAACTTTTTCATGAGAAGAATTCGCGTGGAAGATCTTCTAGTTCAAGCTAAATTGGATCGGGCATTGAAAGAGAAGCCTAAAGGGATATCAGATCACTAGTGGATGTCTCTAGAAAAGATGGTCTGCTCTATGATCAAAGGATACTTGTCGGATGCGGCACTCTATTCAGTTTTAGAGGAGAGGATCCTAAGATGCTTTTGGTCGAATTTGGAAACCATATATATGGATAAGAATACGTACAACAAGTTGATGCTGAAGAAGAGACTGTACAACCTTTGGATGCAGGAAGGCGGAGATGTCCTGGGACACATCCAAAAATTCGATCAAATATGCAATGAGTTGCTGAATGTTGGAGTGAAGATGAAGGAAGAAGATAAAATATTGCTTCTTTTATGCTCGTTGCCCTCGTCGTATGGTCCATTGGTGATGATGCTGCTCTATGGTAAGGAGACCCTAGAGTATGAAGACATGGTCTTGATATTGCGAACCAATGAACAACAGAAGAAGTTGACCAAGGAAGATGTTCCCTAGGAGGGCTTGATCATGGGGGAGAGATCTGAAAGGTCAAAGGAGAGAGGTAAGTCAAGGGGATGATCAAAGTTTCAAAAGAGCAAGAACAGAAAGAAAGCCAGATGCTACAAGTGCAATGAGATTAGGCACTTCAGTCGTGATTGCCCATAATGGAAGAACAAGAAGGGAGAAAAGAATGGATCTGATGCACTGAGTATAGTGGCTGATAGTGAGGTGGAGGATGACCTCTTGGTTGTATCAGATGGTCATAGAAGATACACAGATGTATGGACCCTAGATTCAGCTTGTTCGCATCACTACATGCCAAACCTGTCTTGGTTTGTCTCATGCACCAAGATTGATGAGGTGAGTGTGACACTTGAAGATGATCACCCATGTAGAGTTGCTGGTATTGGAAGCATCCAGATTAGAATATTTGATAGGATGGTGCAGACTCTCACAAATATGAAGCACATCCTAGATTTGAAGAAAAATCTCGTGTCATTGGGCTATCCAGAGTAGAGTGGCTGCAACTTCAGCAGTCATGCCAGGAGTGGAGTTCTCAATATCTCCAAAGGTGCTATGGTGGTAATGAGGGGCAGGAGGATGGAGAACAATCTCTACAAGTTGGTTCGATCTATTGTGACCAAAAAATCTAATGCAGTAGTAGCAACGCTGGATCAGCAGGAGGCATATCGATTGTGGCACTACCGCTTAGGTCACATGGGTGACTGTGGGGTGAAGAAGCTGAGCAAACATGGTTTGATTTTAGATCTGGATGGAGGTGTTACGAAGGTATGTGAGCCATGCCAGATGGATAAATAGAGGAGAGTACAGTTTGTTGTTAGTTTAGCCTATAGTGTAGCTCCACTGGAACTGGTTCACACTGATGTATGGGGGCCAGCTCCATTTCTATCCAGAAATGGAGCAAGATACTTCTTGACCTTTATAGATGATTTCTCAAGAAAGGTATGGGTCTACTTCATAAAGGAGAAATCAGAAGTCTACACCAAGTTCAAGGTATGGAGAGCTGAGGTGGAGAAGGAGAAAGGTTAGAACTTGAAGTGTCTATGATCAGATAATGATGGAGAATACACCAGCAAAGAGTTCTAAGGCTTTTATCAGGAGTGTGGTATCAAAAGGTACTTCTTGATAAAAGGAACTTCTTAATAAAATGGGATGGCTGAAAGGATTAACAAAATCCTTTTGGAAAAGGCACAGTGCATGAGGCTGTAGGTAGGGCTTTCGAAGGTATTCTGGATTGATATAGTGGATGCAGCCTATTATCTAGTGAATCAATCACCTCATACAAAATTAGATGGTGATATTCTAGAAAAAAGATGGTCTGGAAGGAAGATTGGGCTGATCCATCTAAGGATTTTTGGGTGAATGGCTTTTATGCACATCGATGCTGGTGAGCAAAGCAAGTTAGATGCCAGATTATGGAAGATGGTGTTCTTGGGATATCCATGAGGAGATAAGGGATACTGGCTATGGGATCCCTTGGACAAGAAGGTTGTCATTAGTAGAGATATCACCTTTGATGAAAATTTAGTTCTCCAAAGGCGAGATGGCATGAAGGAGCAGCAGATGCAGCAGGAGGTCCAGCAGGGTAGCGTAGGATAGTTAACATCTTACTCTATTTTGCGACTTGCAGGTGCATCTGGAGGACTTGGTATTCAGGTGGAGCACTCATCGGAGGTGTCTCTAAAGGTAGAGAGAGCTCGGATAGGTAATGAAAGCTAGAATGCCTAGTAGGAGCAAGCTAGATCTAGGATGGATATCGAGGTTGCACTGCACAAGCCCAAAAGGAACATCAGGCAATTAGAATGATACGGCTTTGAAGATACACTATCATATGCCTTGGTGATAGAAAATGGGAACCCATACACTTATGAGGAGGCTATGGATAGTCAGGATAGAGAGAGATTGGTCCAAGCAATGTGCGAGGAGGTGCAGGCTCTCCACAAGAATAAGACATGGCATTTGGTGCAGTTGCCACGAGGAAAGAAACCCTTTGGTCGCAAGTGGGTTTATCAATGCAAAAAGGGGCCTTCAGAGTAGGGAGGTGTCAGGTATAAGGCATGGTTAGTGGGCAAGGGATACTTTCAGAAGAAAGGCATTAATTTCAGTAAAGGTCTGTTGTCAGGCATACTTCCATCAAAATATTGCTGAGCATTATGGCAGCTCAGGACTTGGAGCTAGAGCAGATGAATGTCAAGACGGCATTCCTCCATGGGCATTTAGAGGAGAGCATTTATATGGAGCAGCCATTAGGGTTCCAAGAGCTAAGAGCCGAAGAAAAGGTTTGTTTGCTGCAAAAATCATTGTGTGGGCTAAAGTAATCGCCAGGGCAATGGTACAAGCGATTTGACTCATATGTGCGGAGCATTGAACTTTTTCGATATGAGTATGACTATTGTGTGTATGTTAAATCTTTGGAGGATGAGTCTAGGATGTTTCTACTCTTGTTTGTGGATGACATGCTTATAGCATGCAAGAGTAGGAATGTTGTGCAGGAATTAAAGGCAACCTTATCTTGGGAGTTTGAGATGAAGGATTTGGAGCCTACAAAGAAGATCTTAGGCATGGAAATCTTCAAAGATCAAGCCAAGAGGATGCTACATTTCTCTCAGGGAGGCTACATCAAAAAGGTCTTAGAGAGGTTTGGGATGAAGAAAGCAAAATTGGCTGAGCTGTCACTTGTCGGATACTTCAGACTCTCAAAGATGATGTCTCCATAGACTGAGGTGCAGGCTCAGAAGATGGAGGAAACACCATATGCCTCTGGTATAGGAAGCTTAATATATGCCATGGTGTGTTGTAGAGCAGATATCGCCCATGCAGTGAGCCAGGTCAGTAGATTCATGGCACAGTCTGGTAAGAAGCACTAGCGAGCATTGAAGTGGATCTTCAGATACTTAGCGGGTATTGTTGGAGTTGGCATCTGCTATGGATAGCAAGATGGAGTCGAGGAACTCTCCGACGTGTCCAAGGAAGCTTGGGGATAGATAAATGGGTTTGTGGATGCACATTTTGGTGGAGACATGAACACTTAGTGATCAACTATAGGCTTTATGTTTAGCTTGTTTAGAGGTCCAGTCTCATAGAGATCATGCTTGCAACCCATCATGACCTTATCTACAACTTAGATGGAATACATAGGTGTTACGAAGGTAGCAAAGGAGGCTCTATAGTTGAAAGAATTGGCATTGGAGATGGGTCTCATGTACCAGGCTATCAGGGTGCACTGTGATAGCCAAAGTGCATTATTACTTGCTCAGAACTCTGTCTACTATCCCAGGATGAAACACATCAACATCAGGTACCACTGAATCAGAGAGCTTGTGGAAGAAGGTGAAGTAAAGTTGGTGAAAGTCCACACCAAGGAGAATCTAGTGGATGCACTAATAAAAGATAACTTTCATAAATGTATGAAATTGATGTGTCTGATGGACAGGATAAACTTGCCTCAAGCCTTGGGGCACCAAGGTGGAGATTGAAAGGGCATGTGTGGTGCTCCCAAGTCTTGGAAGATTGTGAAGGAGTCAAGGTGGTGGCTCCTGAAGGCTAGGATTGGCCGAAGATGTATCAGCAAAGATAAAGAGGCTGGCACACAGTCGGACTGGCTTGGATACGTAGCCAAGCCAGCTCGATCTGAGATCATGTCAGCTCGACCCATATCTGAGTCAACTATCTCAGATAGATAGAAGACATGGTTAGAAGAGATGCAGTCAAGCTAGCTTGACTTCTAACTGAGCCAGCTCGATGGTGGCGAACAGATCTAGATGGGTTTTCTATTTGATCTTCGATTGGGTCTAATTCAAGGGGTCTTTAGGCCTGGTATAAGAGGTCTAAAGATGGCTAATTCATGTATTGGGATAGATCATTAGTCTAGGGGATGAAAGCATGCAAGACATGGGTTTACATAGGCTTGGATGAGTGTTTTCATATATCGATTAGCCAAGGAGAGTTTTTTAGGGCTGAGTCGTGTTGACTCCGGATGTATATATATATACTTGTATATTTAGATTATGGATAAAGAGAACGAATTGAATCCCTTTTTCTTCCTAAAACCCTAGCTTTTTCTCTTTCTCACTCTGTCGTCGTCTCATCATCTTATCATCTAATCTTTATCTTTCTTACTGTCATCTCCAGTTTGCTTCCTCAAAGTTGGTAGAAGGTACAAGGGTTTCCATAGGTCTGAAAATAATTCATAACAAGTCATATCAGAGTCAGGTTATGTGGTAGAAGGAGAAGATACCTAAAAGTTGAAGATCATCAGGTGCTGTGAATTCAGCAAGGTCCTGTCAAGGTATTTCTCAAATTCCTTTGATCTATGTTGCATTTTTTTTTTGGCTTGGATCCATCCATGGGAAGCAATGTGAAGGTTGATTTCGCGAAGTTTGATGGGAAAGAAAACTTTTCCATATAGAAAGTTCGTGTGAAAGATCTTCTAGTTCAAGCTGAATTGGATTAGACATTGGAAGAGAAGCCTAAAGGGATATCAGATCGCCAGTGGATTTCTCTAGAAAAGAAGGCCTTCTCTATGATCAAGGGATGCTTGTTGGATGCAGCACTTTATTTAGTTTTAGAGAAGAGGACCCCAAGAAGCTTGTGGTTGAAGTTGCAAACCATGTATATGGGTAAGAATATATGCAACAACTTGATGTTGAAGAAGAGACTGTACAGCCTTTGGATGTAGGAAGGCAGAGATGTCTTGGGATACATCCAAAAATTCGATCAGATATGCCATGAGTTGCTGAATGTTCGAGTGAGGATGGAGGAAGAAGATAAATCATTGCTTCTTTTATGCTCGTTGCCCTCATCCTATGATCCATTGGTGATGAGGCTGCTCTAGGGTAAGGAGACCCTAGAGTATGAAGACATGATCTTCGTGTTATGAACCAATGAATAGTTGGAGAAGTTGACCAAGGAAGGTGTTCCCCAGGAGGGCTTGACTGTGGGGGAGAGACCTGGAAGATCAAAAGAGAGAGGTAAGTCAAGGGGATGATCAAAGTCCCGAAAGAGCAAGAATAGGAAGGAAGCCAGATGCTATAAGTACAACGAGATCGAGCACTTCAGGCGTGATTGCCCATAATGGAAGAACAAGAAGGGAGAAAAGAGTGGATCTGATGCACTAAGTACAGTGGCTGATAGTGAGGTGGAGGATGACCTCTTGGTTGTATAAACAGTCACAGAAGATACACGATGTATGGACCCTAGATTTAGCCTGTTCACATCACTACACCTCAAACTAGTCTTAATTTGTCTCATACACCATGATTGATGAGTGAAGTGTGATACTTAGAGATAATTACCCATGTAGAGTCGTTGGTATTGAAAGCATCCAGATGAGGATGTTTAATCGAATGGTGTGGACTCTTACAAATGTGAAGCACATCCCAAATTTGAAGAAAAATCTTGTATCACTGGGCTATCTGGAGTGGAGCGACTGCAGCTTCAGCAGTTATGCCAGGAGTGGAGTTCTTAATATCTCCAAAGATGCAATGGTGGTGACGAGGGGTAGGACGATGGAGAACAACCTTTACAAGTTTGTTGGATCTATTGTGAATGGGAAATCTGATGCAATGGCAGCAGCGCAGGATCAGTAGGAGGCTTATTGATTGTGGCACTACCGCCTAGGCGACATGGATGATCGTGGGACGAAGGAGCTGAGCAAACATGGTCTAATTTTAGATCTGGATGGAATTATTACAGAGGTATGTGAGCTATGCCAGATGGATAAATAGAAGAGAGTATAGTTTATCATCAGTTTAGCCCATAGTGCAGCCCTACTGGAACTAGTTGACATTGATGTGTGGGAGGCGGCTCCATTTTCAGGCAGAAATGGAGTGAGATACTTCTTGATCTTTATAGGTAATTTCTCAAGAAAGGTATGGGTCTACTTCATGAAGGAGAAATCAAATGTCTTCACCAGGTTCAAGGTATGGAAAGCCAAGGTGGAGAAGGAGATAAGTCGGAACTTGAAGTGTCTACGGTCAGACAATGATGGAGAATACACTAGCAAAGTGTTTCAAGGCTTTTATGAGGAGTGTGGCATCAAATGGCACTTTTTGATAAAAGAAACTTCTTAACAAAATGGGGTGGTTGAAAGGATTAATAGAACCCTTTTGGAAAAGACATGGTGCATGAGGATGCAAGTAGGGCTTCTGAAGGCATTCTGGATTGATACAGTAGATGCAGCCTGTTATCTGGTAAATTGATCGCATCATACAAAGTTAGATGCTGGTATTCTAGAGGAGATATGATCTGAAAGGAAGATTGGATTGAGCCATCTAAGTGTTTTTGGGTGCACGGCTTTTGTGCACATCGGTGTTGGTAAGCAGAGCAAGTTGGATGCCAGATCATGGAAGATAGTGTTCTTGGGATATCTACGAGGAGTTAAGGGATACCAGCTATGGGATCCCTTAGAGAAGAAGGTTGTCATTAGCAGGGATGTCGCCTTTGATGAAAATTCAGTTCTCTGAAGGTGAGATGGCATGAAGGAGCAGCAGATGCAGCAGGAGGTCCAGTAGGACAGCGCTGGATAGTTAATATCTTACTCTATTTTGCCACTTATAGGTGCATCAGGAGGACTTGGTATTCAGGTCGAGCACTTATCGGAGGTGTTCTAAAAGTGGAGAGAGCTCGGATAGGTAATGGAAGCTAGGAGGCACAGCAAGAGCAAGTTGGACCTAGGATGGATATCGGGATTGCACTGCATAAGCCTAAAAGTAACATTGGGCAACCAGAATGATATGGCTTCAAAGATACACTATCATACATCCTGGTGACAGCAAATAGGGATCCATACACCTATGAGAAGGCTATGGATAGCTAGGATAGGTAGAGCTGGGTCCAAGTAATGTCCGAGGAGATGCAGGCTCTCCATAAGAATGAGACATGGCATTTGGTGCAGTTGCCATGAGAAAAAAAATCTATTGGTTGCAAGTGGATTTACCAATGCAAAGAGGAGCCTTCAGAGTAGGGAGGTGTCAAGTATAAAGCATGGTTAGTGGCCAAGGGATACTCCCAAAAAAAAAGCATTGATTTTGATAAAGTATTTTCTCCTGTCATCAGGCATACTTCCATCAGAATGTTGCTGAGCATTATGGTAGCTCAGGACTTGGAGCTAGAGCAGATGGATATCAAGATGGCATTCCTCCATGGGCATTTGGAGGAGAGCATTTATATGGAGTAGCCACTAGGATTCTAAGAGCTAAGAGCAGAAGAAAAGATCTGTTTGCTATAGAAATCATTATACGAGCTGAAGCAATCACCAAGATAATGGTACAAGCGATTTGACTCATATGTGAGGACCATTGGACTTTCTAGATGCGAGTATGATTCGTGTATGTATGTTAAATATTTGGAGGATGAGTCTAGAATGTTTCTACTCTTGTATGTGGATGACATGCTTATAGCATGCAAGAATAGGAAGGTTGTGCAGGAACTAAAGGCAGCCTTATCTCGGGAGTTTAAGATGAAGGATTTAGGGCCTACAAGAAAGATCTTATGCATGAAAATCTTTAGAGATCGAGCCAAGAAGATGTTGCATTTATCTTAGAGAGGCTACATCAGAAAGGTCTTAGAGAGGTTTGGGATGAAAGAAGCAAAATCGGTGGAGTTGCCACTTGCCGAACACTTCAGTCTCTCAAAAATGATGTCACCACAAACTGAGGTGGAGGCTCAGGAGATGGAAGGAACACCGTATTCCGTTGGTGTAGGAAGCTTAATGTATGCCATGGTGTTGTATACCAGATATCATCCATGCAGTGAGCCAGGTCAGTAGGTTCATGGCACAGCCTAGTAAGGAGTACTAGCGACCACTGAAGTGGATCTTTAGGTACTTGACGAGTACTGTTGGAGTTGGTATCTTCTATGGACAACAAGATGGAGTTGAGAAACTCTCTGATGTATCCAAGAAAGTTTGAGGGTAGATAAATAGGTTTGTGGATATAGATTTTGGTGGAGACATGGACACACGGCGGTCAACGATAGGCTTTCTGTTTATCCTCTTTTGAGATCCAGTCTCATCGAGATCATGCTTGCAATCCATCACGGTCTTATCTACAACTGAGATGGAATACATAGGTGTTATGGAGGTAGCAAAGAAGGCTTTATGGTTGAAAGGATTGGCATTGGAGATGGGTCTCATGCAGGAGGCTATTAGGATGCACTGCGATAGCTAGAGTGCACTATTACTTGCTCAGAACTTGGTCTACCATGCAAGTGAAAGGGAAATCCTGATTTCTCGAATTAGGTTCGTTCAGATCTGATTGGATCAAGAGAGATATTTCAAAAATTTCTCTTTTAAATCTAGATTAGATCTGAGACATTTCATATCTAATTTTATAGATCTAATAAAATTAAAAAATAATTAAATCTAATTTAATTTTGTACCTTTTGTTGGGTATTCAGATTATCCTATGATGATCCTACTGATTGCTTAAAGTTCTGGATCTAGCCATGCAAGCACCTGGCCTCTATCAGTATCTACTTAGGATGGATTTAGAGATCTTTTTCTTCTTTATCACCTCTCCAAATATCAGATCTGGATCTGATTTGGAGGATTTTCAAAACTCCTTTTGAAGATCTCGAATCATCTCTTGCAGCTGTGCTGCCTTCTTTCTTTCTCGTCACCATTCTCTTGCCTGGATCGCACCAAACTGGAGCCCAAATCATCTTGGGCATGGAGAGGAGAGAGAGGACTAGAAGATGGCATGGAGGAGGGAGAGGGGCAGCCTTGGGGCATGGGCTAAGGGAGAACTTCTGTAAAGCTTGGCATAGATAGGGTTTATATAGACCCTGCTGTGCCATGCAGTGCCACATCATCCCGGCCAATCACATTGCTTCATGCAATCAGATCTAAATCTGATTGGTAGGATGACATCATCTGATCCAATCAGATGAAAGCCCCCTCAAATCATCCTTAAGTGGTGCCAAGACTGGTCAAAGCTGAGTCTTAGGTGCCTACCTAAGTTGTTTCCAAGAAGCAACCTGGAGTCCCATCTATCTGGGACTCCAAGCATCCCTATCCATGGGTGCACGCCTCCCTAGGTGTGCATCCCCCTCCTTTTTAAGTTTTAGCAAGGGGACAAGCTCCTATCTGCTCTCCTATGTGTGCATGATACATGGACAGATGTCTAAGTGTCAAAGGTCAACGTTTAACCAAAGTCAAAAGACAAGAATTAGTAGGTGATGAAAAATGGTAGGTGTTATCTCAAATTTATCGCATAAATTAAGATAATCCTTTTCTGACCTGGACAAGTTTTAGTCAGACTAAGTAAAGGTATCTGAGTGAGCACAAACACATTTGGCTTAGTCGAGATAACTTTTAATGATAGTAGAAGGAGAACGTCAGGCTTAATCGTGTGCTAGCACGATTTTCTTGAACCTAATTGAATCTTATTCAAATCAATTAAACTGGATTAGCCCAATTGATGATATCTAGATCCAAACCCTTGTTTGTGTGATCCAGTTAGATTTAGTTCTGTATGGTAATGAGATATGTCATGATCTCTATCATCAACATCATCGAAATATCTTTCGATGGATCAGAACTTATTTTGATTCATACAATTAGAATGATCGATCATCCAAATCATTCTAATTGCTCTCAAAATTCACCAGTGACACCTAGCAGTATATGGTGGCAACCCATCTGAATTAAAAATGAACCTCTCAATGTAGCTACATGTGTGATTAAGTTCTTCTATCCTGAGCCCCGATTAGATTAAGATTAAGGTGAACTCGTCAAACCCTAATTTTCGTCATATGATTTAATCATTCGATTCAAGTTTGATATGAAAACCTTAATAGAAATTCTTTCTATTATTTCACTCTATCATGGCCATAGGCTTAAGGACTTGATTCTCATGATCATCATAGGGCTACTCCTCATCCACCGAGGTCGATAGATTCCCTCTTGGTGCAATCCAATTCCTACAATGAATATGCTATAGCCAACATACACCTCAGGATTTCGAATGGCTAGGAGACCGAGTCATGGTGTAGTCAAACTATAATCCCCTCAAGGTGAACTACCGATGCACCTCAGATCAAAGAACCAGATACACCACTGCAGCTTTGAGCCAATCATCGATGAGAAGATAGACTTTCTTATGACTACTCGAGATGGTCACGCTCAGTGTCCTCATTCTCTAATGAGTATCTGTACTCTCACTCCGATGTCTCTACACTGTAGGCTCAAGACTCATGTATTATAAAGAAGTGATTGTACACCAATCTTTCGGATCAATCACCATCCTCATAATGATCCTACGGATGGGAGCATTTTATGAGTTAATAATGAAAATTCTTGTCTTAAATTTTCAACTCTTGAAAATAAGAATTATCATTACCATTAACTCAAGGGATGTATCACAGATACTAAATACACATTTGTGATAGAAAATAATTCATTTTATTATTTATAGTCAAAATTATAATTTTGCCCTTAGAAGTGTACTACAAGTGTTAGCCAATTCTGGATTCTAGGGCACACATATCTAACAAACTTCCACTTGACCTAAAGTCAATTGGCTACAAATCTAAGTTCCATCTTCTCAAGGTAGGCTTCGATCTTCTGCTGGCCCAATGGCTTTGTAAGTAGGTCTGCCATATTATCTGCGGAGTCGACTCTCTTGAGCTCGAGGTAATCCTTCGCGAAGTAATCATGGCTGAGGTGGTATCGCCACTCGATGTGCTTGGTTTGCTGGTGAGACTTTGACTCCTTAGCAAGGGCTATGGCACCATGTTAGATATATGTGCCCTAGAAGCCAGAATTGGTTGACACTGAAGGGAAATCCTGATTTCCCTGACCAGGTTCGTTCAGATCTGATCAGATCAAGAGATATATTTCAAAAATTTTTTCTCTTAGATCTGTATCAGATCAGGGATGCTTCAGATCTGATTCTTATTTATTTAATAAAAATTAAATGAAAAGGATAAATTAAATCACATTCAATTTACCTGAATAGGGTAATCCTATTACCCTGTTGATGATCCTGTTTGCAGCGGAAGGTTCTGGATCAAGCCACGCAAGCGCCTGGCCTCTACCGGTATCCACTCGGGCTGGATCTGGAGATCCTCTTCTTCTCTATCACGCCTCCAAAAATCAGATCTGGATCTGATCTGGAGGATCTTCAAAACTCCTTTTGAAGATCTGCAGTCGTTCTTCGCAGCAGCGCAGCCTTCTTGCTTTTGATCTCCTTTTCTTGATCTAAATCGCACCAATCCAAATCCAAAACACTTTTGGACGTGGAGAGCAAGGGGAGATGAGAGTATGGCGTGGAGAAAGGGGAGAGAGGCAGCCTTGGGGCGTGGGAAGATTGCTTCTTGATTACTTCTTGATTTTTTTTTTTCACTTGGGCGCTGGGTCTCTTATATAGACTAAGCGTGATCCAAGTCATCTTCCTCCCAACCAATCACAACCCTTTGTGAAATCAGATCTAAATCTGATTGGTGGGATTAGAGTCCCCTGGATTCCTACTTGGAGAGTGCCTTGGACCAGTCAAACTGGATTCTTAGAAGAACTCTCATTGGAATCCTAAAGGGAGATGGAGTCCTTGTCCAACAAGGACTCCTAGGCGCCTCCTACTTGGGCTCACGCCACCCTTGGCGTGCGCCCTTCTCCTTGCCAGGTTCTGGCAGGGGGACAAGCCCCCACCAGCTCTCCAATAGGTGCATGACATGTGGTCAAAAGTCAAAGGGTGAATGGTCAACGTTTGACCAGTCAAAGGTAGACTTTTGACCAAAGTCAAAGAACAAGAAATGGCAGGTGACCAAAAATTGGCAGGTAATGTCTTACAAATAAGACAACCTATTCTGACTTGGACAACCTCCAGTCAGACCATAAGAAGACTTCTGTTTGAGCACAAACTCCTTTGGCTCAGACAGGACGACTTATTTATGATAGCAAAAGAAGAACGTTAGGTTCAATCGAGTGCTAGCACGATTTCCTTGAACCTAATTGAATCTCATTCAGATCAATTGAACTATATTAGTTCAATTGATGATCACCAGATTCAAACCCTTGTTTGTGTGACCCAGTTAGGTTCAGTTCTGTATGGTAATGGGATATGTCATGATCTCTATCATCGACATCATCGAAACTCCTTTCGATGGATCAGAACTCTTCTGATTCGAACAGCTAGAATGATCGATCATCTAAATCATTCTAATTGCTCCCAAAATCCACCAGTGACACCTAGCAGTATATGGTGGCAACCCATCAGAGCTGAATGCGAACCTCTTGGTGCAGCTACCTGTGTGATTCAGTTCTTCTATCTTGAGCCCCGATCAGATTAGGGTTAAGGTGAACTCGTCAAACCCTAATCTCTGTCATATGATGTAATCATTCGATTCGAGTCCAATGTGAAAATCTAAATAGAAACTCTTTCTATTATTTCACTCTGCCATGGCCATGGGCTTCAGGACTTGATTCTCATGATCATCATAGGGCTACTCCTCTACCACCGAGGTAGATAGATCCCATCTTGATGCAATCCAGTTCCTACAATGAACATGTCACAGCCAACATACACCTCAGGGTTCCATATGGCTAGGAGACCGAGTAATGGTGTAGTCAAACTATAACACCCTCAAGGTGAACTGCCGATGCATCTCAGGTCAAAGAACCAGACACACTACTGCAGCATCGAGTCAGTCATTGACGAGAAGGTAGACTCCCTAATGACTACTCGAGGTGGTCACGCTCAGTGCCCTCGTTCTCTAACGAGTACCTGTACTCTCGCTCCGGTGTCTCCACACCGTAGACTCAAGACTCATCTACTAAAGAGAAGCGATCGTACACCAACCTTCCGGATCAATCACCATCCTCGTGATGATCCTATGGTCGGGAGCTATTTATGAGTTAATAATGATTATTCATGTCTTAAATTTTCAACTCTTGAAAATATGAATTATCATTACCATTAACTCAAAGGATGTATCACAGACACTAAATACACATGTGTGATAGAAAATAACCCATTTATTAATTATAGTCAAAATTACAATTTTGCCCCTAGAAGTGTATTACAAGTGTCAGCCAATTCTGGCTTCTAGGGCACATATATCTAACAATCTCCCACTTGTCCTAAAGCCAATTGGCTACAAGTCTAAGTCCCATCTTCTCAAGGTGGGCTTCGATCTTCTGCTGGCCCAACGGCTTTGTAAGTGGGTCTGCCACATTATCTGTGGAGTTGACTCTCTTGACCTCAACGTAACCTTTCTCAAGGTAATCGCGGATGAGATGATATCGCCGCTCAATGTGCTTGGACTTCTGGTGAGACCTCGGCTCCTTAGCAAGGGCTATGGCGCCATTGTTGTCGCAGTAAAGAGGAATGGCATCTGATGGCATTACTCCAATTTCTGCAGCAAACTTCTTGTACCAGAACGCTTCCTTTGCAGCCTCTGATGCAGCTATATATTCTGCTTCCATGGTGGAATCTGCTATCACAGTTTGCTTGGAACTCTTCCAGCTGACAGCTCCACCATTGCACACAAACAGACTTCCAGATGTCGACTTTCGATCATCTATATCGGACATGAAGTCCGAGTCTGTGTATCCCTGGACCAGGAGTTCTCCATTACCAAAGACCAACATCATATCCTTAGTTCTTCTCAAGTACTTAAGGATACATTTCACAGAAGTCCAGTGTTCTTCACCTGGATTTGACTGATATCTGCTTGTGACACTCACAGCATGGGCTATATCAGGTCGTGTACATAGCATGGCATACATGAGGCTCCCTATTGCAGAAGCATAAGGGATCTTGCTCATGCGTTCTATTTCCTCAGGTGTGCTGGGGCACATCTTCTTGGAAAGATGAATACCATGTCTGAAGGGTATTAATCCCCTCTTAGAGTTTTCCATACTAAACCTCTTTAGTACTTCCTCTATGTACATCTTCTGTGAAAGTCCTAGCATCCTATTCGGTCTATCCCTATAGACCTTAATTCCTAGAATAAAGGATGCTTCACCTAGGTCTTTCATGGAGAATTCCTTAGACAACCACATCTTGACTGATGTCAACATGGGAATATCATTCCCAATAAGGAGGATGTCATCCACGTACAATACGAGGAAGACAACAGCGCTCCCACTGACCCTTTTGAAAACACATGGTTCCTCTTCGTTTTTGATGAAACCAAACTTTTTGATCACATCATTAAAACGAGTGTTCCAGCTCCGAGATGCTTGCTTAAGTCCATATATGGACCTTTGCAGCTTGCAAACCTTGTGATCAGTATCACTGGATGTGAAACCTAGTGGCTGTTCCATATAGATATCTTCCTCAAGATATCCATTTAGGAATGCCGTTTTCACGTCCATTTGCCATATTTCATAATCGAAATAGGCTGCAACAGCAAGCAATGTGCGGATGGATTTTAGCATAGCCACTGGGGAAAAGGTATCCTGATAGTCAATGCCTTCACGTTGACTATAACCTTTTGCCACTAGTCTAGCCTTGAATGTCTCTACATTCCCATCTGCACCAATCTTTCTCTTGAAGATCCACTTACATCCAATAGGTACTATACCTTCTGGTGGATCTACCAAGGTCCAGACTTGGTTTGAGTGCATCGAGTCGATCTCTGACTTCATTGCCTCAAGCCATTTCTCGGAGTCGATATCTGATATCGCCTCGTTGTAGGTTTTGGGATCATCACCATGAGCACCATTACCTATGAGGAACATTTCCTCTACATCCTCTGAAATAATACCTAAGTATCTTTCAGGGGGACGGGAAACTCTTTCCGATCTACGAGGTGGAGGAGGTAGTGTTCTTATTGGCTCAACCTGATTTGGTTCCACTTGGTCCTTAGCTCTTTCTGCTTGTGAGACTTTCTCATCAAGCTTAATCTGCTTTCCAATGCCACTATCTTGAATAAACTGTTTTTCAAGAAATATGGCATGTCGACTCACAATCACATTGTGGTCTTCAGGAATGTAGAAATAGTATCCTAATGACTCTTTAGGATATCCTATGAATCGAGCTCTAAAGGACCTAAACTCTAACTTGTCCGCTTGTTGTCTTTTGACATGAGCCGGACAACCCCAAATTCTGAGATGACTCAGACTTGGTTTCTTACCGTGCCATATCTCATACGGTGTGGTAGGAACGGTTTTAGAGGGAACCCTATTCAGTAGATAAATTGAAGTTAATAATGAATGTCCCCAAAGAAAATCTGGGAGGTCTGTGAAGCTCATCATGGATCGAACCATATCCAATAGGGTCCGATTTCTCCGTTCTGAAACCCCGTTGAGTTGAGGTGTTCCTGGTGGAGTCCATTGAGAGACTATGCCATTTTCCTTAAGATAGTCTAGGAATTCCCGACTAAGATATTCACCTCCTCGATCTGATCGAAGAACCTTAATGGGTTTTCCAGTTTGTTTTTCTACTTCATGTCTAAATTCTTTGAACTTTTCAAAAGCTTCAGACTTGTGTCTCATAAGATACACATATCCATACCTAGACAGATCATCGGTAAAGGTAATGAAGTAGACAAAATTGCCTCTAGCCGGCACATCGAATGGGCCGCACACATCAGTATGTACTAGGGCAAGGAGATCTGTGGCCCTCTCCCCATGTCCAACAAAAGGGAGTTTAGTCATTTTGCCTTGAAGACAAGATTCACAAGTTGGATATGACTCGGAAGTCAATGGACTCAATAGCCCATTTTTCTCCAATTTGTTGATCCTATCTTCTGCTATATGACCTAATCTCAGGTGCCATAGATATCTGTCGTTTGGACTATCCCTAGGTCGTTTGGCATTCACGTTTTGCTCGATAGTTAGAACAGGTACATCAATATGTAGCTGATAAAGACCATTAATAAGGAAACCATTTGCAATTTTATTTCTTTCAATAAAGAATGTTACAATGGTCCTTAAAGAAGGTGATCACATAACCTTCTTGTGCTAAGCATGAAACAGAAATCAAATTCCTGCTAGCTGCAGGCACAAAATAACAGTCTTTCAAAACTAAGTCTAAACCAGATGGTAATCGAAGAGGGTATGTTCCCACGGCTACTGCAGCAACTCTTGCTCCATTACCGACGCGTAGGATCATGTCTCCATCCCTCAGCCTCCTGCTATCCTCAAGACCCTGCATAGAAGTGCATAGGTGAGCACTAGATCCAGAGTCAAGCACCCAACTGGATGCAGAAGAAACCGTAAGGTTAGACTCAATAACGAGCATACCTCCAGAAGGACCTTCCTTCTTGTTCTTTAGGGTGGCCAGGTAAGTAGGGCAGTTCCGCTTCCAATGGCCGTCGCTGTTGCAATGGAAACACTTTCCTTTGCCAATCGACCTTCTTCTTCGGTTCTGCCTTCTTCTTCTTTGATCCTTCTACCTTTTGCTTTTTCACAGACTTCTTTTTCTTTCCATAAGACTTTCTTTTGGAAGAAGTCCGTTCCATAGCAAGAACTGAGCCTTTAGAACCTTTCATAGAAAGCTCAGCGGTAACCAGCATATTCATCAACTCGGCCAAGGAATTTTGAAGTTTATGCATGTGGTAATTCATGATGAATTGCCCATATGCATCAGTCAAGGATTGCAGAATAATATCATTCTGCAAGTCCAAGTCCAACTTCACACCGAGCTTCTCAAGCTCTTCCATGTCCTTGATCATTGTCAGACAGTGATCTTGGACTGACTGCCCATCACGCATCTTAGCCTTAAAAAGTCGTTTCGTGACTTGATATTTGGCTGCGCGACTCTGTTCACCAAACATCTCCTGCAGGTGAGCCAACATTTGGCGAGCAGTCCCGATATCTTCATGTTGGCGCTGGAGCTCATCAGACATCGAGCCCAACATGTAGTATCTGGCCTTATTGTCTTCGTCAATCCATTTTTCCAGAGACGCTCTCTGTTCAGTGGATGGACGAGCTGGTAAGGTGGGAGGGTCCTGGTCCAAAACATGTGTTAACTTCTCTGAACCCAAAACAATTTTGTAAGTTCCTGAGCCAATCTTTATAATTGGGTCCAGTCAGTCTATGTGTGTCTAGGATACGTGCCAGTGGGTTGGACGCAGACATTTTCCTGTAGAGAGTCAAAGATTCTAGTTAGATACTGTAATTTTGACTTGACCAATTTGTTTAGGGATTTTATTTTTAAACAAATTAGCTCCCACTATTTTCTCGGATCCCTACACTCCCTCTGTAGAGATGCGAAAATCTCCGCGATTGATGATTTCTAGTGGGTGGTGCGGTCTCACCAACTGACTCATCACCTCACCTAACAGTTATTGGTGATGGGTTAGCCAATGAGTGAACAACTCTTGTTCAATGATTCTCTAATCATGGTGCACCCAAACTTGGTCTCTAATTCATGAATCTCACCGTATCCGGAATATTGATCCACTCCTTAGTTAAGTCAGACCCACCATTTGCATAGACTGGGTTCCTAATTGGGTCTCTCACCGTATCCGGAATATTGAGCCCAACTCATCCTCCAGCCCATAGCATCCAATGCCTAATAGACATGGTTGCGTCTTCCCGGTGCAACTGAGCCACTGTATCCAGCCGAGAACAATCAACCCCGGGAAGGGCCCGCACGTCTACAATGGTGGAAGACCTCGGACTTAATCTTTTCTTAGGGAGAATTGATTCAGGTCTCATTAAACTAGACTTGGCTTAGTCATAACAATTATGACTAACCTAGTGGCATGGGTCAGCTCGGATTATTGACCACCTCAGATCAGAACTGTGTCAACAGATATGGCCAGGTAAGTGAGACCGGTGGAAGGAATATGCCATTAACTCGTACAAGAACGCATTCAGGTCGAGTAGCTTCCAATTAAAAACCAGTCGGTCGTCTGTGCCAAACTTACCTTAGACACCAAATTGTTGAGTCAGAACCAATTGGGTTAGCCTACAATCCAGACTCTAACCTCTGAGCCTAATTAGGTCTTGCTTGATCGTGACTCGATCTTGACCCAGACTTAATCCTATTAGGCTGGTCAATTTAAGCATTGTTGATCCCATCTAACCAACTCTTGATTCGGTTTGATCAACCGCTTAGACCTAATTGAGCTACCCAAGCCCGAACCCAGTATTATGAATATGTCTTAGATCTGAAATTCTCAATTTTAGACCTAATTAATATTCCATAAACTTAATTCTTAATTAAGTTGGGTTCATAAA
>QRFJ01002341.1:0-16201 GCA_006176705.1 Cocos nucifera | reverse complement strand
CGATATATTCTGCTTCCATGGTGGAATCTGCTATCACAGTTTGCTTGGAAACTCTTCCAGCTGACAGCACCACCATTGCACACAAACAGACTCCCAGATGTCGACTTTCGATCATCTACATCAGACATGAAATCCGAGTCTGTGTATCCCTGGACTTGGAGTTCTCCGTTACCAAAGACCAACATCATATCCTTAGTTCTTCTTAAGTACTTAAGGATACATTTCACAGAAGTCCAGTGTTCTTCACCTGGATTTGACTGATATCTGCTTGTGACACTCACAGCATGGGCTATATCAGGTCGTGTACATAGCATGGCATACATGAGGCTCCCTATTGCAGAAGCATAAGGGATCTTGCTCATGCGTTCTATTTCCTCAGGTGTGCTAGGGCACATCTTCTTGGAAAGATGAATACCATGTCTGAAGGGTATTAATCCCCTCTTAGAGTTTTCCATACTAAACCTCTTTAGTACTTCCTCTATGTACATCTTCTGTGAAAGTCCTAGCATCCTATTCGGTCTATCCCTATAGACCTTAATTCCTAGAATAAAGGATGCTTCACCTAGGTCTTTCATGGAGAATTCCTTGGACAACCATATTTTGACGTATGTCAACATGGGAATATCATTCCCAATAAGGAGGATGTCATCCACGTACAATACGAGGAAGACAACAGCGCTCCCACTGACCTTTTTGAAGACACATGGTTTCTCTTCATTTTTGATGAAACCAAATATTTTGATCACATCATTGAAATGAGTGTTCCAGCTCCGAGATGCTTGCTTAAGTCCATATATGGACCTTTGCAGCTTGCAAACCTTGTGATCAGTATCACTGGATGTGAAACCTAGCGGCTGTTCCATATAGATATCTTCCTCAAGATATCCATTTAAGAATGCCATTTTCACGTCCATTTGCCATATTTCATAATCGAAATAGGCTGCAACGGCAAGCAATGTGCGGATGGATTTTAGCATAGCCACTGGGAAAAGGTATCCTGATAGTCAATGCCTTCGCATTGACTATAACCTTTTGCCACTAGTCTAGCCTTGAATGTCTCCACATTTCATCTGCCACCAATCTTTCTCTTGAAGATCCATTTACACCCAATAGGTACTATACCTTCTGGATGGATCTACCAAGGTCCAGACTTGGTTTGAGTGCATCGAGTCAATTTCTGACTGCATTGCCTCTAGCCATTTCTCGAGTCGATATCTGATATCGCCTCATTGTAGGTTTTGGGATCATCACCATGAGCACCATTACCTACGAGGAACATTTTCCTCTACTTTCCTCTGAAATAATACCTAAGTATCTTTCAGGGGGATGGAAAACTCTTTTCGATCTACGAGGTGGAGGAGGTAGTGTTCTTATTGGCTCAACCTGATTTGGTTCCAATTGGTCCTTAGCTCGTTGTACTTGTGAGACTTTCTCATCAAGCTTAATCTGCTTTCCAATGCCGCTATCTTGAATAAACTATTTTTCAAGAAAGATGGCATGTCGACTCACAATCACATTGTGGTCTTCTGGAATGTAGAAATAGTATCCTAATGACTCTTTAGGATATCCTATGAATCGAGCTCTGAAGGACCTAAACTCTAACTTGTCCGCTTGTTGTCTTTTGACATGAGCCGGACAACCCCAAATTCTGAGATGACTCAGACTTGGTTTCTTACCGTGCCATATCTCATACGGTGTGGTAGGAACGGATTTTAGAGGAAAACCCTATTCAGTAGATAAATTGAAGTTAACAATGAGTGTCCCCAAAGAAAATCAGGAAGGTCTGTGAAGCTCATCATGGATCGGACCATATCCAATAGAGTCCGATTTCTCCATTCTGAAATCTCGTTGAGTTGAGTGTTTCCTGGTGGAGTCCATTGAGAGACTATGCCATTTTCTTGAGATAGTCTAGGAATTTTCGGCTAAGGTATTCACCTCCTCGATCTGATCGAAGAACCTTAATGGGTTTTTCAGTTTATTTTTCTACTTCATGTCTGAATTCTTTGAACTTTTCAAAAGCTTCAGACTTGTGTCTCATAAGATACACATACCCATACCTAGACAGATCATCGGTAAAGGTAATGAAGTAGACAAAATTGCCTCTAGCTGGCACATCAAATGGGCCGCACACATCAGTATGTACTAGGGCAAGGAGATCTGTGGCCCTTTCCCCATGTCCTACAAAAGGGAGTTTAGTCATTTTGCCTTGAAGACAAGATTCACAAGTTGGATATGACTCGGAAAGTCAATGGACTCAATAGCCCATTTTTCTTCCAATTTGTTGATCCTATCTTCTGCTATATGACCTAATCTCAGGTGCCATAGATATCTATCATTTGGACTATCCCTAGGTCGTTTGGCATTCACGTTTTGCTCGATAGTTAGAATAGGATACATCAATATGTAGCTGATAAAGACCATTAATAAGGAAAACCATTTGCAATTTTATTTCTTTCATAAAGAATGTTACAATGGTCCTTAAAGAAGGTAATCACATAGCCTTCTAGTGCTAAGCATGAAATAGAAATCAAATTCCTGCTAGCTGCAGGCACATAATAACAGTCTTTCAAAACTAAGTCTAAACCAGATGGTAATCGAAGAGGGTATGTTTCCACCTGCACAGCAACTCTTGCTCCATTATGCGTAGGATCATGTCTCCATCCCTCAGCCTCCTGCTATCCTCAAGACCCTGCAGTGCACAGATGAGCACTAGAACCAGAGTCAAGCAGCCCAACTGATGCAGAAGAAATCGTAAGGTTAGACTCAATAACGAGCATACCTCCAGAAGGACCTTCCTTCTTGTTCTTCAGGGTGGCCAGGTAAGTAGGGCAGTTTCGCTTCCAATGGCTGTTGCAATGAAAACACTTTCCTTTGACAGCGGCTTTTCTTTCGGCTCTGCCTTCTTCTTCTTTCCTCCTTCCACCTTCTGCTTTTTGCAGACTTCTTTTTCTTTTCATAAGACTTTCTTTTGGAAGAAGTCCATTCCATAGCAAGAACTGAGCCTTTAGAACCTTTCATAGAAAGCTCAGCGGTGACCAGCATGTTCATTAATTCGGCCAAGAAATTTTGAAGTTTATGCATGTGGTAATTCATGATGAATTGCCCATATGCATCAGTCAAGGATTGCAGAATAACATCGTTCTGCAGATCCAAGTCTAACTTCACACCGAGCTTCTCAAGCTCTTCCAAGTCCTTGATCATCATCAGACAGTGATCTTGGACTGACTGCCCATCACGCATCTTAGCCTTAAAAAGTCATTTCGTGACTTGATACTTGGCTGCACGACTCTGTTCACCAAACATCTCCTGTAGGTGAGCCAACATTTGGCGAGCAGTCCTGATATCTTCATGTTGGTGCTGGAGCTCATCAGACATCGAGCCCAACATGTAATATCTGGCCTTATTATCTTCGTCTATCCATTTTTCAGAGATGCTCTCTGTTCAGTGGATGGACGGACTGGTAAGGTGGGAGGGTCCTGGATCCAATACATGGGTTAACTTCTCAAAATCCAAAATAATTTTGTAGTTTCTGAGCCAATCTTTATAATTGGGTCCGGTCAGTCTATGTGTGTCTAGGATACGTGCTAATGGTTGGACGCAGACATTTTTCTGTAGAGAGTCAAAGATTCTAGTTAGATACTGTAATTATGACTTGACCAATTTATTTAGAGATTTTATTTTTAAATAAATTAGCTCCACTATTTTCTCGGATCCCTACACTCCCTCTGTAGAGATGCAAAAATCTCCACGATTAATGATTTCTAGTGGGTGGTGCGGTCTCACCAACTGACTCATCACCTCACCTAACAGTTATTGGTGATGGGTTAGCCAATGAGTGAACAACTCTTGTTCAATGATTCTCTAATCATGGTGCACCCAAACTTGATCTCTAATTCATGAATCTCACCATGCCCGAAATATTGATCTACTTCTTAGTTAAGTCAGGCCCACCATTTGCATAGATTGGATTTCTAATTGAGTCTCTCACCGTATTCAAAATATTGAGCCCAATCCATCCTCCAGCCTATAGAATCCAATGCCTAATAGATAAGGTTGCATCTTCTCGATGCAGTTGAACCACTGTAATCAATTGAGAACAATCAACCCTAGAAAGGGTCCACACATCTACAATGGTGAAAGATCTTAGACTTAATATTTTCATAGGAAGATTTGATTTAGGTCTCATTAAACTAGACTTGATATGGTCATAACCATTATGACTAACCTAGTGGCATGGGTTAGCTTGGATTATTGTCCACCTCAGATCAGGACTGAGCCAATAAATATGGCCAGATAAGTGAGACCGATGAAAGGGATATGCCATTAACTCAATAAGAATGCATTCGAGTTGAGTAGCTCCTAATTAAAAATCAGTCGATCGTATCTGTCAAACTTATCTTAGACACTAAATTGTTGAGCCAGAACCAATCGGATTAGCCTATAATCCAGACTCTAACCACTGAGCCTAATTTGGTCTTAGCTTGATCGATCATACACATGACTCGATCTTGACCCAGACTTAATCCTATTAGGCTGGTCAATTTAAGTATTGTTGATCCCATCTAACCAAGTCTTGATTTGGTTTGATCAACTGCTTAGACCTAATTGAGCTACCCAAGCCCGAACCCAATTTTATGAATATATATTAGATCTAAAATTCTCAATTTTAGATCTAACAAATATTTCATAATCTTAATTATTAATTAAGTTCAGGGTTCATAAATAAAATATGTAAATAAAATCCTATGATTTTAGGATCTAGGGTTTTGCAGAAAGTTACTTCTTGATTTCTGATTAAGGATGAATGCGCAGCACCCCTACACATCATAAGAATATCCCATCGAATGAAAGAAGAGGACATTTAAATCCTACTTTATTCTTATGATCGAACGGCCAAGGGGAACATCTTAGTTAGAAATATAAATCTACAAAACTAATTAGATCTACATCATATATCTCACATATAAAAATTGATCTAACTTTATACTTATTTTGTATACATCTCATGTATCATATCATTAATATTTTTTGATCTAAATTATGTCATAATTAATCTAAAAAATAAAATTTAAATTGATTACATCAAAATAAATTCTAATCTAGATAATTATATAGAACTATTCTACAACTAGTCCAAACATACATTCATCATATCTCATATGATCCAAAAATTAAATAATTTTATTTACTATATTTTAGATATTATTATAATATTTATAATATTAAAAAATAATAAATAAATAAATCTAAACTTATAACTTAATCAAATTAAATTATGAACATGCAAGACTATGTATAGAATAGTTCTATTTTACAACTAGTCATGCATCTTGTAAAACTTAGATCTAAATTATTTAATTTTTATTTTTTTGATTTCAAATATAATCACATCTCATGTGACATCTAAAATTATTTAATTATTTAATTAAAATTAAAATAAAATTAGATCTAAATAATTTATTAGAACCTGGCTCTGATACCAATTGAAGAGAAAATTTTGATTTCTCGAGTTAGATTTGTTTAGATCTGATTGGATCAAGAGAGATATTTCAAAAAAAAAAATTTTAAATCTAGATTAGATCTAAGTCATTTTTGATCTAATTTCATAGATCTAATAAAATAAAATAAAATAAATTAAATCTAATTTAATTTTGTATTTTTGTTGGGTAATCAAATTATCCTATGATGATCCTGCTGATTGCTTGAAGTTCTGGATCTAGCCACGCAAGCACCTGGCCTCTACCGATATCCACTCGAAATGGATCTAGAGATCTTCTTCTTCTTTATCACCTCTCCAAATATCAAATTTACATCTGATTTGGAGGATCTTCAAAACTTCTTTTGAAGATTCGGAATCATCTATTGCAGCAATGCTGCCTTCTTCCTTTCTCGTCACCTTTCTCTTGCCTGGATCGCACAAAACTAGAGCCCAAATCTCCTTGGGCATGGAGGAGAGAGAGAGGACTAGAGGATGGCATGGAGGAGGGAGAGGGGCAGCCTTGGGGCATGGGCTAAGGGAGAACTTCTATAAAGCTTGGCATAGACAGGGTTTATATAGACCCTGCTGCACCAAGCAGTGCCACATCATCCTGGCCAATCATGTTGTTTCGTACAATCAGATCTAAATTTGATTGGTGGGATGACATTACCTGATCCAATCAGATGAGAGCCCCCTCAAATCATCCTTAGGTGGCACCAAGATTGGTCAAAGCTGAGTCTTAGGCGCTTACTTAAGTTGATTTCAAGAAGCAACTTGGAGTCCCATCTGGATGAAACTCCAGGCATCCCTATCCAATGGTGCATGCCTCCCTAGGCGTGCACCCCCTCCTTTCCAATTTCTAGCAAGGGGACAAGCCCCTATCTTCTCTTTTATGGGTGCATGACACATGGGCAAATGTCTAAGTGTCAAAGGTTAACGTTTGACCAAGGGGACAAGCCCGTATCTGCTCTCCTATGGGTGCATGACACATGGGCAAATGTCTAAGTATCAAAGATTAATGTTTGATCAAAGTTAAAAGATAAGAACTAGCAGATGATGGAAAATGGTAGGTGTTGTCTCAAATTTATCTCATAAATTAATACAATTCTTTTCTGACTTGGACAAGCTTCAGTCAGACCAAGTAAAGGTACTTGAGTGAGCACAAACATATTTGGCTCAGTCAAGACAACTTTTAATGATAATAAAAGGAGAACGTTAGGCTCAATCGTGTGCTAGTACAATTTTCTTGAACCTAATTGAATCTTTTTCAAATCAATTGAATTGAATTAGTCTAATTGATGATATCCAGATCCAAACTCTTATTTGTGTGATCCAGTTAGGTTCAGTTCTATATGGTAATGGGATTTGTTATGATCTCTATCATCAACATCATCGAAACACCTTTCGATGGATCAGAACTTATTCTGATTCATACAACTAAAATGATCGACCATCCAAATCATTCTAACTACTTCCAAAATCCACCAGTGACACCTAGCAGTATATGGTGGCAACCCATCTGAACGAAAAATGAACCTCTCGATGTAGCTACCTATGTGATTAAGTTGTTCTATCCTGAGCTCTGATCAGATTTGGGTTAAGGTGAATTCATCAAACCCTAATTTCCATCGTATGATTTAATCATTTGATTCAAGTCCGATGTAAAAACCTTAATAGAAACTCTTTCTATTATTTCACTCTGCCATGGCCATGGGCTTAAGGACTTGATTCTCATGATCATCATAGGGCTACTCCTCATCCACCGAGGTAGATAGATTTCCTCTTGGTGCAATCTAATTCCTTCAACAAACATGCTATAGCCAACATACACCTCAAAATTCCGAATGGCTAGGAGATCGAGTTATGGTGTAGTCAAACTATAATACCCTCAAGGTAAACTATTGATGCACCTCAGGTCAAAGAACCAGACACACCACTACAGCTTTGAGCCAGTCATTGACTAGATGGTAGACTTCCTTATGACTGCTCGAGGTGGTCACTCTTAGTGCCCTCATTCTCTAATGAGTACCTGTACTCTCGCTCTGGTGTCTCTACACCGTAGACTCAAGATTCATCTATTATAAAGAAGTGATTGTACACCAACCTTCTGGATCAATCATCATCCTCATGATGATCTTACAGTCGGAAGCATTTTATGAGTTAATATTGAAAATTCTTGTCTGAAATTTTTAACTCTTGAAAATAAGAATTATCATTACGATTAACTCAAGGGATGTATCACGGACACTAAATACAGATTTATGATAGAAAATAACCCATTTTATTATTTATAGTCAAAATTATAATTTTATCCCAAGAAGTGTATTACAAGTGTCAGCCAATTCTGGCTTCTAGTACATACATATCTAACAGCAAGAACGAAACACATTGACAACAGGTACCACCGGATTAGAGAGCTTATAGAGGAAGGTGAAGTAAAGCTTGTGAAAGTCCACACTAAGGAGAATCCAGTGGATGCACTAACAAAAATTCTTTCTCCGAATAGCTTTTATAAATGTATGAAATCGATGTGTCTAATAGATAGGATAAACTTTCCTCAAGCCTTGGGGCACCAAGGTAGAGATTGAAAGGACAAGTGTGGTGTTCCCAAGTCTTGAGAGACCATGAAAGAGTCAAGATGGTGGCTCCTGAAGGCTAGGATTGGTCGGAGATGAATGAGCAAAGATAAAAAGACTGGCACACAGTCGGGATGGCTCGAATATGCAACCGAGCTGGCTCGATCTAAGATCGAGCCAGCTCGACCCTTATCCAAGCTAGCTGTCTTAGAAAGATAGAAGATATGGTTCGAGGAGATGCAGTCGAGCTAGCTTAGCTTCTGATCGAGATAGCTCGATGGTGGCAAACAGATCTGGATGGGTTTTCTATTTTATCTTAGATTTGGTCTAATCGAACTGGTCTTAAGTCCTGGTATAAGAGGTCCTAAGGTGAAGAATTCTTGTATTAGGCTAGGTCTTTAGTCCAAAAAATGAGAGCATGCAAGACATGGGTTTACATGGGCTTGGGTGAGTGTTTTCATATATGGGTTAGTCGAGGGGAGTTTTTTAGGGCTGAGTCGTATTGACTCAAGATGTCTATATATATACTTGTATATATAGATTATGGATAAAGAGAATTAATTGAATCTCTTTCTCTTCCTAAAACCCTAGCTGTCTCTCTTTCTCACTCTACCACCATCTCATCATCTTATCATTCGATCTTTATCTTTCTTGCTATCGTTTCCAGCTTGCTTCCTCAGAGTTGGTAGAAGGTACAAGGATTTTCATAGATCCAAAAATAATTCATAATAATTACATAGTGAAGATGACCCCTCAGCAAAATGGTGTTGTGGAGAGGATGAATCGAACACTAATAGAGAAGGCCAGAAGTTTGAGGCTGCAGGCATCACTGTCCAAATCATTTTTAGGGTGATGCAGTTATTTATGCATGTTTTGTTGTGAACAAGTCTTCCTATAGAAAATTAAATGAATGACTTCCAAAGGCTATCTGGAGTAAAAAGAAGGTGAAGCTTGGCCACCTAAAGGTGTTCAGCTATCTGCATATCTTTGGTAGAAGAAGTCGATAGAAGCAAGTTGGACTCAAAGTCATAGAAGATGATATTCATCAGATTTTCACGTGGTGTGAATGGTTTCTTGCTATGGAATTTATATTCTCATAGGTGTGTCATTAGTTAGAATGTGATATTTAATGAAAGTAGCATTATGTCGAAGTCGGAAAGTGCAGATCAAGTTGTGAAGACAACATAGGGCAGCATGGGAAAGCTCTCGGATATAGGTGATTTGCCCTCAACATCAACCTCGAGTCGTGTTCAGTTTGAGGTGGAGGTAGGTAAGCATGGTGATACACCTATAAAGAAATAGCATAGAGAGCGATCTATCTTGGAAGAAGTGCAGAGACAGCCATAGGCAGCAGACTTGTAGGATATCATAAGGGGAGTGGCACTGCACAAGCAAAAGAACACTATTCATAAATCGGTGCGATATGGCCTTGACGAGACTATCTCTTATGCTCTTATCACTGCTAATAGAGATTCAGAGAGTTTTGAGGAGGCCATGAAGAGTCCAAACCAGGAGTCATGGATGTAGGACATGATGGAAGAGATGGAGTCTCTTAGGAAGAACTGGACATGGCAGCTGGTGGATCTATCGGATGATGCTTGACCCATTGGCTCCAAATGAGTTTTTACCAGAAAAGAGGCACCTTTAGAGCAAGATGGAGTGAGGTACAAGGCTAGGCTGGTAGCCAAAGGATACTCACAAAGAGAAGCAATTGATCACTCAGAAGTCTTCTCTTTAGTTGTCAGACATACGTCCATTATGGTGCTGTTGAGCATACTTGCTACTCATGACTTGCAGCTAGAGAAAATGGATGTTAAGACAACATTCCTCCATAGAAATTCAGAGAAAAACATATACATGGAGCAGCCATAGGTATTTAGATAGCCTAGATCAGAGAGAGAGATCTGTTTACTAAAGAAATCATTATATGGATTGAAGGAGTTGCCTAGACAGTGGTACAAGTGGTTTGACACTTATGTGAGAAGTATTGGACTTTCTAGATACCATCATGATCCGTGTGTATATATAAGATCTTCGGAAGATGGATATTGGTTATATTTACTCTTGTATGTAGATGATATGCTGATAGCATGCAAGAGTAAAGAAGTTGTGTAGGAGTTAAAAGAAGCTTTATCTTGGGAGTTTGGGATGAAGGACTTGGGGCCTGCAAAAAATCTCCTAGGTATGAAAATTATTAGAGACAGAACTAAAAGGCTGCTACATCTATCTTAAGGAGGATATATAAAGAAGATCTTAGAGAGGTTTAATATGAAGGATGTGTTAGATATATGTGTCCTAGAAGTCAGAATTGGCTGACACTTGTAATACATTCTAGGGGCAAAATTATAATTTTGACTAATATCAATAAAATAGGTTATTTTCTATTACATATGTGTATTTAGTGTCTGTGATACATACTTTGAGTTAATGGTAATGATAATTTATATTTTCAAGAGTTAAAAATTTAAGACATGAATAATCATTATTAGCTCATAAAATGCTCTCGACCATAGGATCATCATGAGGATGGTGATTGATCCAGAAGGTTGGTGTACAATCGCTTCTCTTTAGTAGATGAGTCTTGAGTCTACGGTGTGGAGACACCGGAGCGAGAGTACAGGTACTCATTAGAGAACGAGGGCACTGAGCGTGACCACCTCGAGTAGTCATTAGGAAGTCTACCTTCTCGTCAATGACTGACTCGATGCTGCAGTGGTGTGTCTGGTTCTTTGACCTGAGGATGCATCGGCAGTTCACCTTGAGGGTGTTATAGTTTGACTACACCATTACTCGGTCTCCTAGCCATATGGAACCCTGAGGTGTATGTTGGCTATAGCATGTTCATTGTAGGAACTGGATTGCATCAAGATGGAATCTATCTACCTCGGTGGTAGAGGAGCAGCCCTATGATGATCATGAGAATCAAGTCCAGAAGTCCATGGCCATGGCAGAGTGAAATAATAGAAAGAGTTTCTATTTAGATTTTCACATTGGACTTGAATCGAATGATTACATCATATGACAGAGACTAGGGTTTGACGAGTTCACCTTAACCCTAATCTGATCGGGGCTCAAGATAGAAGAACTTAATCACACAGGTAGCTGCACCAAGAGGTTCGCATTCAGCTCTGATGGGTTGCCACCATATACTGCTAGGTGTCACTGGTGGATTTTGGGAGCAATTAGAATGATTTAGATGATCGATCATTCTAGCTGTTCGAATCAGAAGAGTTCTGATCCATCGAAAGGAGTTTCGATGATGTCGATGATAGAGATCATGACATATCCCATTACCATACAGAACTGAACCTAACTGGGTCACACAAACAAGGGTTTGAATCTGGTGATCATCAATTGAACTGATCTAGTTCAATTGATCTGAATGAGATTCAATTAGGTTCAAGGAAAATCGTGCTAGCACTCGATTGAACCTAACGTTCTTCTTTTACTATCATAAATAAGTTGTCCTGACTGAGCCAAAGGAGTTTGTGCTCGATCAGAGGCCTTTACTTTGTCTGACTGGAGCTTGACCAAGTTAGAAAAAATTATCTTATTTTGTAAGACATTACCTGCCATTTTTGGTCATCTGTCATTTCTCATCCTTTGACTTTGGTCAAAAGTTGACCTTTGACTGGTCAAACATTGACCATTGATACTTTGACTTCTATCCACATGTCATGCACCTATTGGAGAGCTGGTGGGGGCCTGTCCCCTACCAGAACCTGGCAAGGAGGAGGGCGCACGCCACCTATGGCGTGTGCCCAAGTTGGAGGCGCCTAGGAGTCCCTGTTGGATAGGGACTCCATCTCCTTTTTGGATTCCAATTAGAGTTCTCCTAAGAACCAACTTTGACTGGTCTTAGGCACCCTCTAAGGAGGAATCCAGGGGACTCTATTTCCACCAATCAGATTTAGATCTGATTTCACAAAGAGTTGTGATTGGTTGGGAAGAAGAGGAGTTGGATCATAAATAGTCTATAAATAAGACCCTACGCCCAACTCAAATTACGATTGGAAAGGAATTAAAATCCCATGCCCCAAGGCTGCCTCTCCCCTCTTCCTCCATGCCAAACCCACCTTCTCCCTCTCCTCTCCATGTCCAAAAGTGTTTTGGATCTTGGTTGGTGCAATCCAGATGAGAGAAAGGCGACTGAAAGCTAGAAGGCTGCGCTGCTGCAAAGGACAACTGCTGATCTTCAAAAGGAGTTTTGAAGATCCTCCAGATCAGATCCAGATCTAATTTTTGGAGATATGATAGAGAAGAAGAGGATCTCTAGATCCAGCCTGAGTGAATATCGATAGAGGCCAGGCACCTGCATGGCTAGATCCAGAACCTTCCGCTGCTCACAGGATCATCATCGGGTAATAGGATTACCCACTTCAAGGTATATTAAATTTAATTTAATTTATCTAATTTTATTTTAATTATTAAAATAATAAGTATCAGATCTAAAATATCTTAGATCTAATCTAGATTAAAGAAAAAAAATTTTGAAATATATCTCTTGATCTGATCAGATCTGAACGAACCTGATCCGAGAAATCAGGATTTCTCTTCAACAGGTATCAGAGCCAAGGTTCTAAAAGTATTTAGATCTATTTTTAAATTTATTTTAATTAGAAAATAAAAGATTTTAGATGTCACATGAGATGTGATCAGATCTAAAATTAGAAAAAATTAAAATTAAATAATTTGGATCTAAGATTAGAAAATATGCATGACTAGTTCTAAAATAGAATAGTTCTATAGAATAGTCTTGCATGTTTTTGATTTAATTTGATTAAATAATATTTTAGATCTATTTATTTACCATTTTTTGATATTATAATGGTTATAATAACATCTAAAAAATAGCAAATAAAAATTATTTAATTTTAAAACATCATATGAGATATGATTGATGCATGTCTAGACTAGTTGTAGAATAGTTCTACATAATTATCTAGATTAGAATTTATTTTGATTAGATCAATTTAAATCTAATTTTTTAGATTATTATGAGATAATTTAGATCTAAAAATATGCATGATTTCGATACATGAGATGTATGCAAAATATGCCATGATTAGATCTAATTTTGTATATGAGATATATGATATAGATCTAAAACTGTTTTGTAGTATTGCATGTTACTCGATTAAGGCGTTCTCTGGGCGTCGGGTCATAAGAATGAAGAGATTTAAAGGCGCCTCTCCTTTTGAATATATGCTAGAAGCCAGAATTGGCTGACATTGTAATAATACTTTAGGGCAAAATTATAATTTTGACTAAAATCAATAAATGGATTATTTTCTATCATATGTGTATTCAGTGTCTGTATAATCTTTGAGTTATGTAATGATATTATATTTTCAGAGTTAAAAATTAAGACATGAATAATCATTATTAACTCATAAATTTCTCTCGACATAGGATATCACGAGGATGTGATTGATCGGAAGTTGTGTACAATCGTTCTCTTAGTAAGATGATTTGATCTACGTGTGGAACACGGAGTAAGAGTACGTACTCATTAGAGAATGAGGGCACTGACGTAACCACCGATATATTAGGGAGTCTACCTTCTATCATGACTGACTCGATGCTGTAGTAGTGTGTTCGTTCTTTGACTGAATGCATCGCAGTTCACCTTGAGGTGTTATAGTTTGACTACACCATTACTCGATCTCCTAGCATTATGGAACCTGAGTTTGTAGCTATGACATGTTCATTGTAGGAATAGATTGCATCAAGATGGAATATCTACCTCGGTGGTAGAGGAGCAGCCCTATGATGATATAAGAATCAGTAAGAAATCCTGGCATGTAGAGTGAAATAATAAAGAGTTTCTATTTAGATTTTCACATTGACTTGAATCGAATGATTACATCATATGACAGAGACTAGGTTTGACGAGTTTACTTAACCTAATTATCGGGTCAAGATAGAGAATGAATCACACAGTAGCTGGACCAAGAGGTTAACATTCAGCTCTGATGGTTGCACCATATACTGCTAGGTGTCACTGTGGATTTTGGGAGCAATTAGAATATTTAGATGATCGATCATCTAGCTGTTTGAATCAGAGAGATTCTGATCATCGAAAGGAGTTTCGATGATGTCGATGATAAGATCATGAATATCTCATTACATACAGAACTAAACAACTGGTCAACAAACAAGGTTGAATCTGGTGATCATCATTGAATGATCTAGTTCAATTGATCTGAATGAGATTCAATTAGGTTCAAGGAAATGTGCTAGACTCGATTGAACCTAACGTTCTTCTTTCGCTATCATAAATAAGTTGTCCTATTAAGCCAAGGATTTGTGCTCAACAGAGCTTCATATGTCTGACTAGAGTTGTCCAATCAGAAAAGTTGTTCTATTTGAAGACCTACCTGCATTTTTGGTCCCTACCATTTTTTTCTTTGACTTTGGTCAAAAGTCTACTTTGATTGTCAAAGTTGACCATTGACATTTTGATTTTGACACAGTCATGCACTATTGAAGACTGGTGGGGCTGTCCCCTGCAAAACTGGCAAGAGAAGGCGACGCCACTAGGCATGTGCCAAGTTGGAGGCACTAGGAGTCTTGTTGGACAAGGATCCATCTCTTTTTTGATTCAATTAGAGTTCTCTAAGAATCACTTGACTGTCTAGGCATCCTCTAGAGGAATCCGGGACTCTATTCCCACCATCAGATTTAGATTTGATTCAAAAGGGTTGTGATTGTGTTGGGAAAGAAGAGGAGTTGGATCACAACTAGTCTATAATAAGACCTGTATCCAACTCGATTGTATGAGATATAGAGTATGAATGATCATAGTTTCTCCTGCCAAGGCTGCCTCTCCCTCTTCTCCAGGCATAGCTTTCCCCTTCTCTCCACGTCCAAAAGGAGTTTTGACCCTGTTGTGACTCAGATCAAGAAGCGATCAAAATAAGAAGGCCTGCGTGTGCAAAGGACGACTGCTCATTCTCAAAGAGTTTTTGAAGATCTCCAGATCAGAATCAGATATGATTTTTGGAGGTTGTATAGAGAAGAAGAGGATCTCCAGATCTAACCCAAGTGGATACGTAGAGCTAGTGCTTGCGTGGCTAAATCCAGAACTTCGCTGCAAACAGGATCATCAACAGGTAATAGGATTACCCAGATCAGGTAATTAAATTTGATTAATTTATCTTTTAATTTTATTTATAAAATATAATCATATCTAAACATATCAATATTGATTGGGATCAAGAGAAAAATTTTGAAAATACTTTGATCTGATCAGATCTGAGAAGCTGGACCGGGAAATCAGGATTTCCTTTCAACTGAATCAGAGCCATGTTTAAATTGTTTAGATCTGATTTTTAATTTTATTTTAATTGAAAATAAATTTATTTCGATGTCACATGAGATGTGATCAGATCCTGAAATACAGAAAAAATTAAAATTAATAATTTGGATCTAAATTAGAAGATATGCATGACTAGTCTAGAATAGAATAGTTTTATAGAATATTCTTGCATATTTTTGATTTAATCGATTAATATGTTTAAGATTTTTTTATTTACTATTTTCTGATATTATAGTGTTTATAATAACATCTGAAAAAATCGTATAAAATTATTTAATTTTGAATATCATATGGAAGTATGATTTATCATGTCTAGACTAGTTGGTAGAAGTAGTTCTAACTATAATTATCTAGATTAAATTTTATTTTAGATAGATCAATTTAAATTTAATTTTTTCAGATTATTAGAGATAATTTAGAATCTGAAACATGCATGAATTATGATACATGAGATGTATCAAAATATGCATGATTAATTGTCACTTTATATATGAGATATATGATATGATCGATATTGTTTTGTAGTATTGATGTTATTTATTAAGGCGTTCTCTTGGCCGTCCGGTCATAAGAAGAAGAAGGGTTTTAAAGCCTCTCTCAAATTCGTGGAGTGTTCTTATGATGGTTTTTTGGGGTTTTTTTTTAAAAGGGGGGGGGGGGGGGTGCTGCCGTGTTCATCTTAATAGAAACCCAAAACTTCTTCTGCAAAAATAGATTCTGAAATCTAGGATTATTTGTGCTATTTTGTTTATGATTCTTAATTAAGATTTTTATGGAAATATTAATTAGGTTAATATGAGAATTTTAGATTAGACATATTCCATA
>QRFJ01002340.1:195431-223338 GCA_006176705.1 Cocos nucifera | reverse complement strand
GTTTTAGATTTAGAAGAGTTGGATGAGCTCGTGGTTTTTGGAGGTGCTCACAGGTTGCGGAGGTATCCGAGATAGCTTCGAAGGGTCTGCGGAGTTGGAGGTTCAAAGAAGCAGCAACTGGTGTTCGAGGTTTATAGCACAGGCTCAGTAAGTGAGCAGCTTGGTGTGGCCTCGAGGGACCGGTGATAGATCAGCCATCTTACGGCATCAAGTGGAACTTTGATATAGGTGAGCGTTCGGAGAGGTGGGTTCATAATTGGAAGAAGGAATTTGACATGAGTTCAGAGCAAAGAGGGTGCAAAAGGATGCTATCTGCACCAGCACTGGTATGCACCATTCAGATGGAATGGCATGTGCAGTTAGGATAGGCGATAGTTCTGAGGAACTATGTCAGGATTGTAGTGAGTGCTCGTATGCGATGGTTTGGTTCCACAGAAAGTTAAAAAAAATGATGCGTGCTAAGCAGGAGGATCCTATATTTTAGGAATGGTGTAGAGAAGCAAGCAATAGGTCTTTCACATGGAGGTTGGTCATCCTAAAAGCCTCAAGGTGCATAACACTGAAGAGGAATGATTGAGGCAATGTTTGCATAGGTGCTGTCAAGTGCATTGGGATAGTGGGAGTCGTGCAGGAGGTCATTATCGAGGGAGGTTTGTTCAAGGCTTGGGGTGGCACCAAGGTGAGGATTGTTGAGGAATTTTATTGTGCTCCGACGCTTGTGAGGCCATAGGAGGAGTCGGAGGTTGGCTCGGGGATTCCAGGGGCTTTGGTTGGTGCTTTGAAACCTGAGCACAGATTAAGCTAAGAAACCAAGTTGGAGAATCAGCGACTGCAGAAGAAAGATTTTCTGTTAGGTTAAGCCGCTCAACTCCAAAATTGGGTGTTAAAGTCTCAGAGCACAGATAAAATAGAGAGCTGCACATTCGGGACTGTAGGCCCCCCATGGCACAGAACTAGGCCGGCGCAAGTCTTTTAGACTGAGCCACCTAGTGGGATACTTAGCCGGCTCATGCTGAGACTAAGTCGGCTTAGTGGTGGGGAGTTTATGCGAGGGTTTATTTTGGGGCTAGGGTCTGGGATCTATAGGATCTTAAGGCTGGTTGAGAGATCTTGAGAGGGGCTAATTCATGTTGTGGTGGGTCCTAGATCCAAAGCGATAGAAGCGATGGAGGACTGGTTACATGGGCCGATGAGTGCTTCCATGTATTGGGTTTGTCGGAGAGTTTTGGTCAGCGCCTAATGGCTATGTATAAATACATAGGTTGTATTAGGATTTCAAAAAGTCTGTGAATGCTATGGAATATAGACCTTTTCTTCCTCAACTCTCTTCTTCTCTTCTCTCTAGAGTTGTTGCCCTAGGATTCTTGAAGAAGGCCTAGAAAAGGGGGCATCTCCCTCAAGTCCAAGGAGGGAGGCACCCCATCACAGATCCAGATGGAGGATCGATGGTGTGCTGCCCATAGAGAACGTCATAGGTTCCTTCAGATCCATGCTAAAGATCAGAAGCTTCCGCAACATGATATGATGCTTGTGATGTCAAGGATGATTGGCGTTGGAGTGATATCATGGGTCTACAATTTGGTATCAGAGCTAGGTGATGCCTAGAACATTATGGACGGCAATAAGACCCATCATTTGCACAGATTGGATTTCTAATTGGATCTCTCAGCATATCCAAAATATTGAACCCAATTCATCCTCAAGCCCGTAGCATCCAATGCCTAATAGACATGGTTGCGTCTTCCCGGTGCAACTAAACCACTGTGACCAGTCGAGAACAATCAACCCCAGGAAGGGCCTGCACATCTACAATGGTGGAAGACCTTAGACTTAATCTTTTCTTAGGGAGATTTGATTTAGGTCTCTTTAAAAATGACTTAACATAGCCATAACCATTATGACTAATCTAGTGGCATGGGTCAGCTCAGATTGTTAACTACCTTAGATCAGGATTGGGTCGACAAATTTGGTTAGGTAAGTGAGACCGGTGGAAGGGATATGCTATTAACTCGACAAGAACGCATTTGAGTCGAGTAGCTCCTAACTAAAATCTAGTCGATCATATTTGCCAAACTTACCTTAGATACCAAATTGTTGAGCCAAAACCAATCAGATTAGCCTACAATCTAGATTCTAACCACCGAGCCTAATTAGGTCTTAACTCGATCAATCACTCATGTGACTCGACCTTGATCCAAACTTAATCCTATTAGGCTATTCAATTTAAGTACTCTTGATTCCACCTAACCAACTCTTGATTCGGTTTGATCAACCACTAGATCTAATTGAGCTATCCAAGCCCGAACCCAATTTTATGAATATATCTTAGATCTGAAAATTCTTAATTTTAGACCTAATATATTTCATAATCTTAATTCTTAATTAAGTTTAGGGTTTATAAACAAATTATGTATATAAAATCCTAGGATTTCAAGATCTAGGGTTTTGCAGAAAATAAGCTTTTTTGATTTCTGATTAAGGATGAATGCGTAGCACCCCTACACATCATAAGAACATCCCATCGAATGGAAGGAGAGGGTCTTTAAATCCTACTTCGTTCTTATGACTGGATGGCCAAGGAGAATGCCTTAATCAGAAACATGATAAATCTACAAAACTAGTTAGATTTACATCATATATCACATATATATAAAAATTAATCTAACTAAAAAACATATTTTGCATACATCTTATGTATCATATCATACATATTTTTAGATCTAAATTATCTCATAAATATCTAAAAATTAAGATTTAAACTTGATCATATCAAATTAAATTTATTCTAGATAATTTTGTAGAACTATTCTACAACTAGTCTAAACATGCATCTATCATATCTCATATGAATAAATTAAAAAAAATTAATTTCTATTTTTTAGATCTAATTATAATATTTATAATATATAAAAATAATAAATAAATAGATCTAAAAATTATAATAAATTAAATTAAAATTATGATTATGCTAGACTACACATAGAATAGTTTTATTCCTAGTCCAGTCATGCATCTCATACATCTTAGATCTAGATTATTTAATTTTTTAATTTTTTGATTTTTTGATTTTAGATCTAATCATATCTATTGTGACATCTAAAATTATCTAATTATTAGATTAAAAATAAACTAAAATCAGATCTAATGAATTATGGAACCTGGCTCAGATATCAGTTAAAGGGAAAAACCTATTTTTTGGATTAGATTCGTTCAGATCTGATTGGATCAGGAAGAATATTTTAAAATTTTTTCTCTGAGATCTTAATTAGATCTGATACTTTTCAAATCTAATATTATTGATCTGATAATAAAAATAAAATAAAAATAAAAATTAAATCTAATTTAATTATACCTTTATTTTAGGTAATCCAATTATCATATGATGATTTCAATGTTTGCCTGAGGTTCTGGATATAGCCATGCAAGCACTTGGCCTCTACCGATATCCACATAGATAGGATCTGGAGATCTTCTCCTTCTTAATCAATTCTCAAAAAATCAGATTTAGATCTAATCTTGAAGGTCTTCAAAACTTCTTTTGAAGAACAGTCATTGTCTCTTACAATAGTGCTGGCTTCTTCCTTTCCAAGCGCCTTTCACTTGTTTAGATTGCACCTTGTTCATGCCCAAAATCCCTTGAGCATCGAGAGGAGAGAGAAGATAAGAGGGTGGCATGGAGGAGGGAGAGAGGCTTTGTGGCATGGGCTAAAGGTAGAAGCATTAAATTCTAGGCATAGATAGAATTTATATAGACCCTACTACGCTATGTAGTGCCACATCATCTCGACCAATCACGATCCTTTATGCAATCAGATTTAAAACTGATTGATGGGATGACATCATCTGATCCAATCAGATGAGAGACCTTAAAAAACCTCCTAAGGTGGTGCCTAGATTGGATCAAACAAGACTTTTTAGCACCATAAAGTTTAATCCCCTAAAGCAACCTTAGAGTCCCATCTGTATGGGACTCCAGCTTTATCCTCATGGGGCACATGCCTCTCTAGACGTGCACCCTCTTCCTATCAGTATTTTAGCAGGGGGACAAGTCCTCAGGTACTCTCCTATGGGTGCATGACATATGGGCAGATGTCTAAGTATCCAGGGTCAACATTTGATCAATGTCCGAAAATAAGATTTAGTAGATGATTAAAAATGGTAGGTGTTATTTTAAATTTATCTCATAAATTAATATTGCCATCCACAACATCCCAGGCATCACCTAGCTCTGATTGTTAGATATGTATGTCCTAAAAGCCAAAATTGGCTGATACTTGTTATACACTTCTAAGGGCAAAATTATAATTTTGACTATAAATAATAAAATAAATTATTTTCTATCACAATATGTATTTAGTATCTATGATACATCTCTTGAGTTAATGATAATGATAGTTCATATTTTCAAGAGTTGAAAATGTAAGACATGAATTTTCATTATTAACTCATAAAATGCTTTCGATCGTAGGATCATTACAAGGATGGTGGTTGATTCGGAAGGTTGGTGTACAATCACTTTTTTGTAGTAGATGAGTTTTGATCCTATGGTGTAGAGACATCGAAGTGAGAGTATAGGTACTCGTTAGAGAATAAGGGCACTAAGCGTGACCACCTCGAGCAGTCATTAGGAAGTCTACCTTCTCATCAATGATTGGCTCGAAGCTGCAATTATGTGTCTGCTTCTTTGACCTGAGGTGCATCGATAGTTCACCTTGAGGGTGTTATAGTTTGACTACACCATAACTCGATCTCTTAGCCATTCGGAATCCTGAGGTATATGTTGGTTATAGTATGTTCATTGTAGGAATTGGATTGCATGAATAAAAAATCTATCTACCTTGGTGGATGAGGAGTAGCCCTATGATGATCATGAGAATCAAGTCCATAAGCCCATGGCTATGGTAGAGTGAAATAATAGAAAGAGTTTCTATTAAGATTTTCATATTGGACTTGAATTGAATGATTAATCATATGATGGATATTAGGGTCTGACGAGTTCACCTTAACCCTAATCCGATCGGGGCTCAAGATAGAGGAACTTAATCACACAGATAACTGTACTGAGAGGTTTATTCTCAGTTCTGATGGGTTGCCACCATAAACTGCTTGGTGTCAATGATGGATTTTGGGAGTAACTAGAATGATTTGGATGATCGATCATACTAGTTGTTTGAATTAGAAAAGTTCTGATCCATCGAAAGATTTTTCGATGATGTCGATGATAGAGATCATGACATATCCCATTATCATATGAAACTAAACCTAATTGGGTCACACAAATAAGGGTTTGGATCTGGACATCATCAATTGGATTAATCCAGTTCAATTGATTTGAATAAGATTCAATTAGGTTCAAGAAAATTGTGCTAGCACAATATTGAGTCTAATGTTCTTCTTCAACAATCATTAAAAAATTGTCTTGACTGAGCCAAATATATTTGGGCTCACTCAAGTATCTTTATTTGGTTTGACTGGAGTTTGTCCAGGTTAAAAAAGGATTGTCTTAATTTATAAGATAAATTTGAGACAACACCTGCCATTTTCCGTCATTTGCTAATTCTTGTCTTTTGATTTTGGTCAAACGTTGACCTTTAACACTTAGACATCTGCCCATTGTCATGCACCCATAGGAAAGAGATTTAACCTTTGTCCACCTACTAAAAGAAGGAAAGGGAGGGGGTGCTTGCCTAGGGAGGCGTGCACCCAAGGATGATGATGCCTAGAGTCCCATACAGATGGGACTCCAGATTGCTTCATGGAATAAACTTAGGTGGGGCCTAAGACTCTACTTTGACCAGTCTTGGCGCTACCCAAGGATGTTTGAGAGGGGCTCTCATCTGATTAGATCAGGTGATGTTATTCCACTAATCAGATTTAGATTTGATTGCATGAAGAGACGTGATTGGTCTGGATGATGTGGCACTACATGGTGCAGCAGGATCTATATAAACCCTATCTGCGCCTAGGTTTCAAGAGTTCTTTCCTTGCCCATGCCATATAGCCCCTCTCCCCTTTTTTCCATGCCTACCTCTGATCCTCTCTCTCCTCTCCATGCCCAAGAGGCCTTGGGCTTCATTTTGGTGCGTTCCAGGCAAGAGAAAGGCGACAAGAAAGGAAGAAGGCAGCATTACTGTAAGAGACGACACCAGATCTTCAAAAATTATTTTGAAGATCTACAAGATCAGATTCAGATCTAATCTTTGGAGGATAGATTGAGAAGAAGGAGATCTCTAGATCCTATCTGAGTGGATACCGATAGAGGCCAGGTGATTGTGTTGCTGCATCCAGAACCTTAGGCAATCAGCAGGATCATCACAGGCTAATAGAATTACCCAACAACAAGGTATAAATTAAATTAAATTAAATTTTTTTTACTTTATTTATTAGATTCATCTAATCAAATATAAAATGTATCAGATCTAATTTAGATCTAAATTTTTTTTTTGAAGTATTCCTCTTAATCAAATCAGATCTGAACGAACCTGACCCGAAAAATAGAATTTTTCTTTCATTTGGTATCAAAGCCAGGTTTCCATAAATAATTTAGATCTAATTTTAATTTATTTTTAATCTAATAATTAGGTGATTTTAAATGTTACATGATATTTGATTAGATTTAAAATCAAAAAAATTAAGAAATTAAATAATATAGATTTGAGTTGTACGAGATGCATGACTAGTTGTAGAATAGAATTGTTCTATGTATAGTCTTGCATGATCATAATTTAATTTGATTAGTTATAATTTTTAGATCTATTTATTTACTATTTTTTGATGTTATAAATATTATAATAAGATCTAAAAGTAAAAAAATAAAATTATTTAATTTTTGTTCATATGAGATATGATGAATGCATATTTAAACTAGTGATAGAATAGACTTTAATTTGACATGATCAATTTAAATTTTATTTTTTAGATAATTATGAGATAATTTAGATTTAAAAATATGCATGATATGATACATGAGATGTATGCAAAATATGTTTATAGTTAGATCAATTTTTATATGTGAGATATATGATGTAGATCTAACTAGTTTTGTAGTTTTCATATTTCTGATTAAGGCATTTCTCTTGGCCATCCTATCATAAAAATAAAGTAGGATTTAAATGCCATCTCCTCCCATTCGATGGGGTGTTCTTATGATGTGTAGGGGTTCTGCGCATTCGTTCTTAATCAAAAACCCAAAAACTTATTTTCTACAAAATCCTAGATCCTGAAATCCTAGGATTTTATTTATATATTTTATTTATGAACTCTAAACTTAATTAAGAATTAAGATTATGAAACATGTTAGATCTAAAATTGAGAATTTCAGATCTAAGACATATTCATAAAATTGGGTTCGGGCTTGGGTAGCTCAATTAGGTCTAAGCGGTTGATCAAACCGAATCAAGAGTTGGTTAGATGGGATCAAGAGTGCTTAAATTAACCAGCCTAATAGGATTAAGTCTGGGTCAAGATCGAATCACATGAGTGATCGATCAAGCTAAAACCTAATTAGGCTCAGTGGTTAGAGTCTGGATTGTAAGCTAACCTGATTGGTTCTAACTCAACAATTTAGTGTCTAAGGTAAGTCTGGCAGATACGACCGACTAATTTTTAATTAGGAGCTACTCGACTCGAATGCGTTCTTGTCGAGTTAATGGCATATCCTTTGCACCGGTCTCACTTACCTAGCCATATTTATCGACCCAGTCCTGATATAATGTGGTTAATAATCCGAGCTAACCCATGCCACTAGGTTAGTCATAATTGTTATGGCTATTGTAAGTCAAGTTTAAAAAGATCTAAATTAAATCTTCCTAAAAAAAGATTAAGTTTATGGTCTTCCACCATTGTAGATATGCGGGCCCTTCTCAGGATTGATTATTCTTGACTGATCACAGTGGTTCAGTTGCATCGAAAAGATGCAACCATGTCTATTAGGCATTGGATGCTATGGGCTGGAGGATGGATTGGGCTAAATTTTTTAAGTATGGTGAGAGACTCGATTAGAAATCCAATCTATGCAAATGGTAGGTCTGACTTAACTAAGGAGTGAATCAATATTTTGGGCACAGTGAGATTCATGAATTAGATACCAAGTTTGGGTGCACCATGATTAGAGAATCATTAGACAAGAGTTGTTCACTCATTGGCTAACCCATCACCAATAACTGTTAGATGAGGTGATAAGTCAGTTGGTGGAACTGCACCATCCACTTGAAATCATTAATCATGAAGATTTTTGCATCTCTACAAAGAGAGTGTAGGGATCCGAGAAAATAATGAAAGCTAATTTATTTAAATTTTTTTTTAAAATAATTTGGTTAAGTCTTAATTACAAAATCTAACTAAAAACTTTGACTCTCTATAGAAAAATGTCTGCATCCAACCCACTAGCCCATATCCTGGACACCCATAGATTGATTAGATCCAATTACAAGGATTAGCTCCAAAACTTCAAAATTATTTTGGATTTCGAGAAGTTAACTCATGTATTGGATCAAGATCCCCCCACCTTATCAGCCCATCTGTCCGCTGAACAAAGAACATCTCTCGATAAATGGATGGACGAAGATAACAAGGTTAGATACTATATATTAGGCTCGATGTCTGATGAGCTTCAGCGCCAACATAAAGATATCAAGACTGTCCATCAAATGTTGGCTCACCTGCAAGAGTTGTTTGGTGAATAAAGTCGTGCAGCCAAATATTAGATCACTAAATAACATTTTAAGGCTAAGATCCATGATGGGTAGTCAGTCCAAGATCATTGTCTGATGATGATCAAAGACTTGGAAGTGCTTGAGAAGCTCGGAGTGAAGTTAGATTAGGATCTGCAGAATGACATAATTCTATAATCCTTGATTGATGCATATGGGCAATTCATCATGAACTACCATATGCATAAACTTCAGAGTACTCTGATCGAACTTATGAATATGCTAGTTACTGCTGAGCTTTCTATGAAGGTTCTAAAGGCTCAGTGCTTGCTATGAAACAAACTTCTTTCAAGAGAAAATCTCTTGAAAAGAAGAAAAAGTCTATGAAAAGGCAAAAGATGGAAGGTGGAAAGAGAAAAAAGGCAGAGCTGAAGAAGAAGGTTGTTGACAAAGAAAAGTATTTCCATTATAACACAGATGGCCACTGAAAGCGGAACTATCCTATTTATCTAGCCACCTTAAAGAATAAGAAGGATGCAGGTCCTTCTGGAGGTATGCTCGTTATTGAATCTAATCTTACAATTTCTTCTGCATCCAGTTGGGTGCTTGACTTTGATTCTAGTGCTCATTTGTGCACTTTCATGTAGGGTCTAGAGGATAGCAGGAGGCTAAGGGATGGTGAGATGATCCTATGCATAAAAAATAGAGCAAGAGTCGCTGCTGTGATCGTGGGAACCTACCATCTTCGACTACCGTCTGGCTTAGATTTAGTACTTAGGAATTGTTACTATATGCCTATTGCAAGCAGGAATTTGATTTCTGTTTCATGTTTAGCACAAAAAGGCTATGTAACTAGTTTTCTTAAAAATCATTGTAATATTCTTTATGAAAAAAATAAAATTGCAAATGGTTTCCTCATTAACAGTCTCTATCAATTACATATTGATGTATCTATTTTTAATATTGAGGAAAATGTGAATGCCATAATAACAAAACGACCTAGGGATAGTCCAAATGATAGATATTTATGTCACCAAGACTAGGTCATATAGCAGAAGATAGGATTAACAAATTGGAGAAAATCGGACTATTGAGTCCGTTGACTTTCGAGTCATATCCAATTTGTGAATCTTATCTTCATGGCAAAATGACTAAACTCGCTTTTGTAGGACATGGGGAAGGGGCCATGGATCTATTTGCCCTAGTACATACTGATGTGTGCGGTTCATTTGATGTGCCAATCAGAAGCAACTTTGTCTACTTCATAATCTTTACCGATGATTTATCTTGGTATGGGTATGTGTATATTATGAGACACAAGTCTGAAGCTTTTGAAAAATTTAAGAAATTCAGACATGAAGTTGAAAAGCAAACTGAAAAACTCATTAAGATTCTTTAATCAGATCGAGGAGGTGAATACCTTCATTGGAAATTTTTTGACTATCTCAAGTAAAATGGCATAGTCTCTCAATGGACTCCCCCTGGAACATCTCAACTCAACAAAGTTTCAGAATGAAGGAATCGAACTCTATTAGATATGGTCCGATCCATGATGAGCTTCATAGACCTTCCTTATTTTCTTTGGGGACATAACTGCAATATACTTACTGAATAGGGTTCTCTTTTAAATCGTTGCTACCACACCGTATGAGATATGGCATGGTAAGAAATTTAGTCTGAGCCATCTTAAAATTTGGGATTGTCTGGCTCATGTCAAAAGATAACAAGCGGACAAGTTAGACTTCAGGTCCTTTAGAGCTCGATTCATAGGATATCCTAAAGAGTCATTAGGATATTATTTCTACTTTTCAGAAGATCACAATGTGATTATGAGTCGGCATGCCATCTTTCTTAAATAATAGTTTATTCAAGATGGCAGCATTGAAAAGCAGATTAAGCTCGAGGAGAAAGTATCATAAGAGCAACGAGCTAAGGACCAATTGGAACCAAATTAGGTTGAGCCAATATAATCATTACCTCCTCCACCTCGTAGATCGAAAAGGATTTTTCATCCTCCTAAAAGGTACTTAGGTACTATTTCAAAGGAAATAGAAAAAATATTCTTTATAGGTAATTGAGTTCATGATGATGATCCCAAAATCTATAACGAGATGATATCAGATATCGACTTCGAGAAATGGTTAGAGGCAATAAAGTTAGAAATTGACTCGATACACTCAAACCAAGTCTGGACCTTGGTAGATCCACTAAAATGTATAGTACCTATTGGGTGTAAATGGATCTACAAGAGAAAGATTCATGCAGATGGGAATGTGAAGACAATCAAAGCTAGATTAGTGGCGAAAGGGTATAGTCAACGTGAAGGCATTGACTATTAGGATACCTTTTCGTCAGTAGCTATGCTAAAATTCATCCGCATATTGCTTGTTATTGCAGCCTATTTTGATTATGAAAAATGGCAAATGGACGTAAAAATGGCATTCTTAAATTGATACCTTAAGAAAGATATCTATATGGAACAACCGCTAGGTTTTCCATCCAGTGATACTGATCACAAAGTATGCAAGCTGCAAAGGTCCATATATGGACTTAAGCAAGCATCTCGGAGCTGGAATACTCATTTTAATGATGTGATCAAATTATTTGATTTTATCAAGAATGAGGAGGAACCATGTGTCTTCAAAAGGATCAGTGGGAGTGCTACTATCTTTCACGTATTGTACGTGGATGATATCCTTTTATTGGGAATGATATTCCCATATTGACCATAGTTAAAATATGGTTATCCAAAGAATTCTCCATAAAAAACCTAGGAGAAGCATTCTTTATTCTAGAAATTAAGATCTATAGAGATAGACTGAGTAGGATGCTATAACTTTCACAAAAGATGTATATAAAGGAAGTGCTAAAGAGGTTTATCTTGAAAAACTCTAAGAGGGGTTTGGTACCCTTCAGACATGGCATTCATCTCTCCAAAAAGATGTGCCCTACCAAACTTGAGGAAATAGAACGCATGAGCAAGATCCCTTATGCTTCAGCAATAGGGAGTCTCATGTATGCCATGTTATGTACACGACCTGATATAGCTCATGCTGTGAGTGTCACGAGCAGATATCAGTCAAATCCAGGTGAAGAACACTAGATTTTTGTGAAATCTATCCTTAAGTACTTAAGAAGAACTAAGGATATGTTGTTGGTTTTGATAATGGAGAACTCCAAGTCTAAGGGTATACAGACTTAGATTTTATGTCCGATATAGATAATCGAAAGTCGACATCTGGGAGTCTGTTTGTGTGTAATGGTAGTGCTATCAGTTGAAAGAGATCCAAGCAGACAGTGATTGCAGATTTCATCATAGAAGCAGAATACATTGCTACGTCAGAAGCTATGAAGGAGGCATTCTGGTACAAGAAGCCTACCACAGAGATCAGAGTGATGCCATCAGATGTCATTCCTCTATACTGTGACAATAATGGTACCATAGCCATTGCTAAGGAGCCGAGGTCTCATCAAAAATCCAAGCACATCGAGCGGCGATGCCACCTCATCCGCGATTATCTTGAGAAAGGTTACATCGAGGTCAAGAGAGTCGACTCTGCAGACAATGTGGTAGACCTACTCATAAAGCCATTGGGCCAGCAGAAGATCGAATCCCACCTTGAGAAGATGGGACTTAGAATTGTAGCCAATTAGCTTTAGGTTAAGTAAGAGTTTGTTAGATATGTGTGCCCTAGAAGCCAGAATTGGCTAACACTTCTTATACACTTGTAAGGGCAAAATTATAATTTTGACTATAAATAATAAAATGGATTATTTTCTATCATAATGTGTAATTAGTATCTGTGATACATCCCTTGAGTTAATGGTAATGATAGTTCATATTTTCAAGAGTTGAAAATTTAAGACATGAATTTTCATTATTAGCTCATAAAATACTTTCGACTATAGGATCATCATAAGGATGGTGGTTGATCGAAAAGGTTGGTGTACAATTACTTCTTTATAGTAGATGAGTCTTGAGTCTATGGTGTAGAGACATCGGAGTGAGAGTATAGGTACTCGTTAGAGAATGAGGACACTGAGCATGACCATCTCGAGTAGTCATTAGGAAGTCTACCTTCTTGTCGATGACTGGCTCGAAGCTGCAGTTGTGTATCTGGTTCTTTGACCTAAGGTGCATCGATAGCTCACCTTGAGGGTGTTATAGTTTGATTACACCATAACTCGATCTCCTAGCCATTCGGAATCCTGAGGTGTATATTGGCTATAGCATGTTTATTGTAGGAATTGGATTGCACCAATAGGAAATCTATCTACCTCGGTGGATGAGGAGTAGCCCTATGATGATCATGAGAATCAAGTCCATAGGCCCATGGCCATGGCAGAGTGAAATAATAGAAAGATTTTCTATTAAGGTTTTCATATTGGACTTGAATCGAATGATTCATCATATGATGGATATTAGGGTTTGACGAGTACACCTTAACCCTAATCTGATCGGGGCTCAAGATAGAGAAACTTAATCACATAGGTAACTGCACCGAGAGATTCATTCTTAGTTATGATGGGTTGCCACCATATACTGCTAGGTGTCACTGGTGGATTTTGGGAGCAATTAGAATGATTTGGAAGATCGATCATAGTTGTTTGAATCAAAAAAATTCTGATCCATCGAAAGATGTTTCGATGATATTGATGATAGAGATCATGACATATCCCATTACCAAATAGAATTGAACCTAACTGGGTCATACAAACAAGAGTTTGGATCTGGATATCATCAATTGGATTATTCCAGTTCAATCGATTTGAATAAGATTCAATTAGATTCAAGAAAATTATGCTAGCACATGATTGAGCCTAATGTTCTCCTTCAACAATCATTAAAAAGTTATCTCAACTAAGCCAAATATGTTTGGGCTCACTCAGATACCTTTACTTGGTCTGACTGAAGTTTGTCTAGGTCAAAAAAGTGTTGTCTTAATTTATGAGATAAATTTGAGACAATACCTACTATTTTCCATCACCTGCTAATTTTTGTCTTTTGACTTTGGTCAAACATTGACCTTTGACACTTAGACATCTGCCCATGTGTCATGCACCCATAGGATAGAGATTTGTCCTTTATCCACCTACTAAAAGGAGGAAAGGGAGGGGGCACATGCCTAGGGAGGCGTACGCCCAAGGATGATGATGCCTGGAGTCCCATACAGATGGGACTCCAGGTTGCTTCATGGAATAAACTTAGGTGGGGACTAAGACTCTACTTTGACCAGTCTTGGTACCACCTAAGGATGTTTGAGAGGAGCTCTCATCTAATTGGATCAAGTGATGTCATTCCATCAGTCAGATTTAGATCTAATTGCACGAAGAGACGTGATTAGTCGAGATGATGTGGCACTATATGGTGCAGCAGGATCTATATAAATCCTATCTATGCCTAGGTTTCAAGAGTTCTTCCCTTGCCCATGCCACATAGCCCCTCTCCCCTCTTCTCCATGCCTACCTCTGATCTTCTCTCTCCTCTCCATGCCTAAGAGGCCTTGGGCTTCAGTTTGGTGTGATCCAGGCAAGAGAAAGGCAACAAGAAAGAAAGAAGGCAGCACTGCTGCAAGAGACGACACTAGATCTTCAAAAATTATTTTGAAGACCTTCAAGATCAGATTCAGATATGATCATTGGAGGATAGATTGAAAAGTAGGAGATCTTTAGATCCTGCCCTAGTGGATACAGGTAGAGGCCAGGCGATTGCGTGGCTACATCCAGAACCTCAGGCAGTCAGCAGGATCATAATGGGATAATAGGATTATCCATCAACAAGGTACAAATTAAATCTAATTTAATTTATTTTTATTTTATTAATTTGATCCATCTAATCAAATCTAAAAAGTATCAGATCTGATTAGATTTAAGAGAAAAATTTTTTGAAGTATTCCTCTTGGTCAAATTAGATCTGAACGAACCTAATCTGAAAAATAGGATTTTTTCTTCACTGATACCATATTGTAGACCCACGATATCGCTCGAATGCCAATCATCCATGACATCATAAGCACCAATATCATATTACGGAAGCTCCTAATCCTTAGCACAGACCTGAAGGAACTGTGATGTTCTCTATAGGTGACACACCACCGATCCTTCACCTAGATCTGTGATGGGGCACCTCCCTCCTTGGGCTTAAGGGAGATGCCCCCCTTCTTTAGGGCTTCTTCAAGAATCCTAGGATGGCAACTCTAGAGAGAAGAGAAGAGTGTTAAGGGAGAAAAGATCTATATTCCATAGCATAATGAAACCCTAATACAACCTATGTATTTATACATAGCCATTAGATCTGACCAAAAAAACTTCCTGACTAATCCAATACATGAAAGCACTCACCGAGCCCATGTTTACCCATGTCTCCCATGCTCTCATCCTCTGGATCTAGATCCGATCCATACATGAATTAGACCCCTTAAGATCTCTCAAACCAGGCCTTAAGACCCTTAGGATCAACCCAAATCCTAGTCCAAAATAGAGCCTCACATAACTCTGCCCGCGCACTGAGCTGGCTTAGTCTCAGCACTGAGCCGGCTAAGTTCCACTGGGTCGGCTCAGTCTGAAACTGAGCTAGCCTAGTCTTATGTCGTGTTAGTAGTTTCGAACGTGCAGCTTTCTATTTTGCCTGTGCATTGAGACTTAGCCGATCCAGTTTTGGATTGAGCCAGCTAACCTATAGAAAATCTTCTTTCTGCAGTTTTGATTTTCCGACTTTGGTTCCTTGCTTCACCTTATGTCCCAGATCTCCGAAGCACCAACCAAGCCCATGGAGTCCTTGGAGCCAACCCCCTGACTCCTCCCATGGCCTCCGAAGGCTTGGGAGCACCATAAATCCTCACAATCTCCACCTTGGTGCCCCAAGCTTTGGCAAACCCCTCGACAATGACCTTTTGCATGTTTTCGTTTTCCCTATGCACTCGACAGCACCTGTGCAAACATTGGCTCCTTCAATCCTCTTCAACTATTGTGTACCCTTGAGGCCTTTGGGATGGCTGCCTCCACCGCTGAAGATCTATGCTTGCTTCTTGACACCATCCTAAAATTGTAGGATCCCTTCTGCTTAGTAGTTGCATCATTTTCTCTAGACTTTTCTGAAGAACCTATAGCATTTATGTACTAGTACATGCTATACCACCAGACACGATCTCCTCAAAGCTACATCTATCCACCTACACACGCCGCTCCACCTAGAATTGTGCATCATCGGTGCTCTGAACTCATGCCAAATTTTCTCTCCACTTATGAAGCCACCACTGTAGAGCTCCACCTATATCCAAAGTCCACCTGATGCCGCAGAAGCTGACTCTTTCATCGAGTTCCTCGAGGCCAACCACTCAATGCTATATTGCTGAGCTTGCCACTGCACCTCGAACACCATCGCAGCCCCTTCGAACGCTCCATGCTCAGTGGCCCTCTTTGAAGCCATCTCGGATACTTATGCAACCCACGGGCACCTTCGAAATCTAATAGCTCATCTAACTCTTCTAAATCCAGTGATTGAATCCTAGGGAATTCCATCCTAGTTCTTTCTTCTGCCCCTACACCAGCCATCGCTTCAGTTATGCCTGGAGAACCATCCTCCACCTAAACCGCGATCCTTCCTGATGCCCCTATAGAAGAAATCTGATCCATGATACTTCTGATTGCTAGAGACCTTTGGCACTCCCTGAGATCCCTTGGCTCTTCTTGAGACCTGCATCCGATCTTCTTAAGATACCACTGACACTCTCTGCTGAGATACACTTCTCGATTGCTGCACCATCGAGCCTCTCTCAGTCCCTGTGCCTCAAGGGTAGCGCTCCTGCAGCACTCCAGCGCTCCCTAGCCTTATCTCTGCACCGCTCTACAGCTGTCCAGCCCTTACCTGCTAGACCTCCATGGATCGTCCATCTCCATCATCCCCAAGGCTCCACAAATTCATGCTCTGGTCGAACCACTGAATACATCTCTGACTACTTTTCTACCTTTCTGACACCAAAGGACGTATAGTGGATTCTTCAACCTTTCTTTGATCATTACTCCTTATAAAATCTCTCGGCAATAGCCCTACACTGCCCATCTTTCTAGAGAACCCTGATGCTCTCTACTAAGATACCTCCCTTGGCTGCTGCATCGCCGAGCCTCTCTCAACCTTGGATCTCCAGGGAAGCGCTACTGCAGCACTCCAGCGCTCCCTACCTTCACATAACCATTATACATCCCAACCTTTCCACCAAGATCGATCTGCAAATCATGCACCAAATCCTTCCATCTTAGGAAAATTCCTTTCCATTAATCCTCTCAACCTCTACCTTGAACTCGCTGCTCCCAGTTGGCCAAACCACAGCAATAACAAAGATAGATTTGACACATACCATGAAATCCTTGTGCAGATTTCTGATTTCACCTTGTACGACTTCTTCTTCCCTTCCATGCACCATCAGGCTCTGAAATCTGGCTCCTTCCATGCACCACCAGGCTCTAAAACTTGGCTCTGATACCATATTACCGTCCACAACATCTCAGGCATCAACTAGTTCTGATACCATATTGTAGACCCATAATATCGCTTGAATGCCAATCATCCTTGACATCATAAGCACTGATATCATGTTGTAGAAGCTGATAATCTTTAGCATGGATCTGAAGAAACCTGTGATATTCTTTATGGGTAGCACACCACCGATCCTCCACCTGAATCTATGATGGGGTGCCTCCCTCCTTGGGCTTAAGGGAGATGCCCCCCTTCTCTAGGGCTTCTTCAAGAACCCTAGGGCGGCAACTCTAGAGAGAAGAGAAGAAGAGAGTTGAGAAAAAAAAGATCTATATTCCATAGCATAATGAAACCCTAATACAATCTATGTATTTATAGATAGCCATTAGGCCAGACCAAAAAAACTTTCCAGCTAACCCAATACATGAAAGCACTCACCAAGCCCATGTACACCCATGTCTCCCATGCTCTCATCCTCTGGATCTAGACCCGACTCATACATGAATTAGCCCCCTTAAGATCTCTCAAACTATGTCTTAAGACCCCTAGGATCAACCCAGACCCTAGTCCAAAATAGACCCTTGTGTAACTCTGCCCACGCACTGAGTCGGATCAGTCTTAGCACTAAGCCGGCTAAGTTTCACTGGGTTGGCTTAGTCGAAAATTGAGCCAACCCAATCCTGTGCCATGCCAGCAGTCCCGAACATGCAGCTCTCTATTTTTTCTGTGTACTGAAACTTAGTCGACCCAACTTTGGACTGAGTCGGCTAACCTGTAGAAAATCTCTTTTATACGGTCTTGATTTTTCGACTTTAGTTCCTTGCTTCACCTTGTATCTCAGATCTCTGAAGCACCAACCAAGCCCTTGGAATCTCCAAAGCTAATCCCTTGATTCCTCTCATGGCCTCCCAAGGCTTGGGAGCACCGTAAATCCTTATAATTAAGACAATCCTTTTCTGACTTGGACAAACTCCAGTCAGACCAAGTAAAAATTCCTGAGTGAGTTCAAACATATTTGGCTCAGTCGAGATAAGCTTTAATAATTATTAAAAGAGAACATTAGGCTCAATCATGTGCTAGCATGATTTTCTTGAACCTAATTGAATCTTATTCAAATCAATTAAACTGGATTAGTCCAATTGATAACATCCAGATCCAAACTCTTATTTGTGTGATCCAGTTAGATTTAGTTCCATATGATAATGGGATATATCATGATCTTTATTATCAATATCATCGAAACATCTTCCAATGGATCAGAACTTTTCTGATTCAGACAACTAGTATCATCGATCATTCAAATCATTCTAATTGCTCCCAAAATCTATCATGACACCTAGAAATATATGGTGACAATCCTTCAGAACTAAAAATGAACCTCTCGGTGCAATTATCTATGAGATTAAGTTCCTCTATCTTGAGCCACGTTCGGATTAGGGTTAAGGTAATCTCATCAAATCCTAATTTCCATCATATGAATTAATTATTCAATTCAAGTCCAATATGAAAAACCTTAATAAAAATTCTTTCTATTATTTCACTCTGCCATGGCCATGGACTTATGAACTTGATTCTTATGATCATTATAGGACTGCTCCTCATCTACCGAGGTAGATAGATCTCCTATTGGTGCAATCTAATTCCTACAATAAATATGCTATAGCCAACATACACCTCAGGATTTCGAATGGCAAGAAGATCAAATAATAGTGTAGTCAAACTATAACATCCTCAAGGTGAACTGCCGATGCACCTCAAGTTAAAGAACTAGACATACCACTACAACTTTGCGCTAGTCATCGATGAGAAGGTAGACTTTCTCATGATTGCTCGAGGTGGTCATGCTCAGTGCCCTCATTCTCTAACGAGTACCTATACTCTCGCTCCGGTGTCTCTATACCATAGACTTAAGACTCATCTATCCTAAAAAAGCAAACATATATCAACCTTCTGGATCAATTACCATCCTCATGATGATTCTATGGTTAGGAGCATTTTATGATTTAAAAATAAAAATTCATGTCTTAAATTTTTAACTCTTGAAAATATGAACTATCATTACCATTAACTCATAGGATATATCACAGACACTTTCAAAATACACACTGGGATAGAAAATAATCTATTTTATTATTTATAATTAAAATTATAATTTTATTCTAAGAAGTGTTTACAAGTCAGTCAATCTGGCTTCTAGGGAGCACATATCTAACAATCAAATCCTAATATCCATCATATGAATTAATCATTCGATTCAAGTCCAATGTGAAAATTCTAATAGAAACTCTTTCTATTATTTCACTCTGCCATGGCCATGGGCTTATGGACTTGATTCTCATGATCATCATAGGGCTGCTCCTCATCTACCGAGGTAGATAGATCTTCTATTAGTGCAATCCAATTTCTATAATGAACATGCTATAGCAAACATACACCTCAAAATTTCGAATGGCTAGGAGAACGAGTTATGGTGTAGTCAAACTATAGTACCCTCAAGGTAAACTATCGATGCACCTCAGGTCAAAAAATCAGATACACCACTACAGCTTCGAGCCAGTCATTGATGAGAAGGTAGACTTTCTCATGACTGCTCGAGGTGATCATGCTTAGTGCCCTTGTTCTCTAATGAGTACCTATACTCTTGCTTTGGTGTCTCTACACCGTAGACTTAAGACTCATCTATCCTAAAAAGGCGATCATATACCAACCTTTCGGATCAATCACCATCCTCATGATGATCCTATGATCGAAAGCATTTTATGAGTTAATAATGAAAATTCATGTCTTAAATTTTTTAACTCTTGAAAATATGAGCTATCATTATCATTAACTAAAGGATGTATCACAGACACTTTCAAAATACACACTGTGATAGAAAATAACTTATTTTATTATTTATAATTAAAATTATAATTTTATCCTTAGAAGTGTATTACAAGTGTCAGCCAATCTGGCTTGTAGGGCATATATATATCTAACATAATAATCAATTATTTCTGACAAAATATTAAGTTTTGTTGCTAATAATTAATTATTAGTGATGAAAAAATTTTATCGCTAATAATCGATTGTTAATTAATCATTCTAAAAATTAAAAAGATAATTTATTAGCGACAAAAATATTATGTCAATAATAATCGATTACTTGCGATGAAATATAAACTTTCATCATAAATAATGCACTATTTATGACAAAAAAAATTTGTCGCTAATAAGCAGCCATTAATTAATTATTTTTAAAAATTAAAAAGGTGATTTATTAATGATGAAATTTTTTACATCGTAAATAGTGCATTATTTGCTATGGAACTTAATGTTTCATCGCAAATAATCATTATTAGCGATGCAAAAGATTTCATCGCTAATAAATAATCTTTTTTAAATTTTTAAAAATGATTAATTAATAGTAGTTTATTTGCGATGATTTATTTTCATCGCTAATAATCGATTATTTATGATAGAATATTAATTTCCATCGCTAATAAATTACTTTTTAATTTTTTTTTTAAATTTCATAATTTTATAATTGAAAGCCCATCTACGTGGTTATTTTGGAACCACCATCATAAAATATCATCTTGATTTGGTAGCTCTAGCTATACAGATTGATAAAATTTGATTCGATGGTCACAAACGACCATATGATGATCTGATAGATAGAAATCACTGATGGATCCAAAAGCTTACAACGATGATCTCTATGAACTTTTTAGTATACTAGCAATATTTTATTTTAATCGAATATAATTATAATAGTCAATTTAGCATGGGATGATTTAGATCGTTAAATAAAAAATGAGTGATCAAAAGGCCAAATGACATCCGATTATAAGATAATTTTTTGACAATTGATCTTTGCTACTATTTTAATTATCTGTACGGTGGTGATTGTAAAATCTAAACTCCACATATGTGAATTATCCACGTTAAGTATATTTTACAAAAGCATAAGTATAATTGTTAAGAAACTTTAAGAATGTATATGAGGAGACGTGTACTTTTAGATAATTTATATACACGTGATTTACTTTTTACGATCACCATCATAGAAATGATCAAACTATCAGCAAAGATTATTTATCTAAAATAATCATCTAATAAACACATATTAATTAATATTTTAATCACTTATTTTTCATTTAATGGTCCAAATCATCCCATGCTAAATTAATTATGATAATTATATCTGATTGAAGTAAAATTTTGCTAGTGCACTACAAATATCATAGAGATCATCATTGTAAATTTTTGAAGTGATCGATGGTTTCTATATATTAGATCATCATATGGTCATTCATGATCATCGAAATTAAATTTTGTCGATCTGCATAACTAGAGCTACCTGATCGAGATGATATTTTGTGACGGTGCTTGCACGACAAATACTTAAATAATGAATGATGAAGATGAACTTTAAAATTCAAAATCATATAATATTTAGAAAAATAAAAATTTTAATTTTAAAAGAATACTAATTCTTCAAAAATTAGAAGAAAATATTAATTAGCTTGCAGGCTAGCTAACAGTGGACATGCTCTCACCCCTCAACCCCATCGCATTGGTCATGCATGGTGTAATTTTAGCCTTTTTTTTTAAAATAGTCCATTTTTTTTAATTTTAAAATTTTGGTCGAAGTATTTACGATGAATTATTAGCGATGAAATTTTTCATTGATAATAATCATTTTTTTATGATGTAAAAAAATTCCATCATAAATAAATAATAATTAATAGTGACAAAAATTTTTGCGATGGAATATTTAGTCATAAATAACTATGATTAGTGATGAAAATTTATTTCCATTGTAAAAAACTTATTTTGATATTTTTTTGAGTGAAAAATTTTTTTAGAAAAATATTTGGCTAGAATTATTAGCGATGAAAGTATTTATGATGAAAATTATCATTGCAAACAAGAAATATTAGTGATAAAAAATTTTTTTCATCGCAAATAATGATTTTAATGATAAAAATTTCATTGCAAATATTTTCATCACTAAAAGTCTTTAAATATCTCCCCCCACTCCCATAAAACCCACTCTCTCTCGACCTGAAACCCTCTCGTCTCCCCCCTCTCCCCTCGTCCTCTCTCCCCCCCTCCTCCTGGGCTTCCACCTATCGACGATCACATTTCCCACTATCACTGTCGTTGCTGCCTCCATCGTCACCGCCATACTCACCACCGTTGCCGCCACCTTGTCTTTATCGTTGTCGATGCCATTGCTGTTACCATTATGCTTGAATCGATCGTAGGTAACTTAATTCGATCTCGACTGGCTGGCCGTGGGTTAGAATTTTTTTTTATTTTGTTCTTTCAATCTGGGGGGCACATGTGTTGCCGTGTGGTGGCCAGTGGTGGGCGGCGAGGCATGGAGGGTGGGTGCCAACTGTAGGCCATGTGTGGAGATTGACGGGCCTAGTGGAGGCCGTTGGTGGTGGGAGGCGCGTGGAGGGCCGACGCCATAGGGGGTGGGGTGCCGAGGGACTATGGTGATGGGATGGGTGGTGTGAGGCAGAGGGGAGTGCAGGGGACATGGAGCAGCATCGGTGACAAGTCAGATGGGGGGCTGTGGGTGGTGGGCGGTGGAGGGGTCCGTGGGTGGTGGATGGTGGAGGGGCGCTATAGTGGGTGGGGGCCATGACGAGTACATGGGTGGCATATGGGCTAGGGGGCTGGGGGGCCGCGACTGGTGGGGGGCGGAGGATGGTGCATGGGGTGTGGAGGGGTAGCGGTGATGGGTCGGGTGGGGGGCTGTTGGTGGTGGGTGGTGGAGTGTAGCTGCAGGGTAGTGGGGGCAGGCCACGATGGGTACGTAGGTGGCATAGGGTTGGGGGGCCGGGAGGGGGCCACAATGGTGGGGGCGGATGGGGGTGCATGGGGCATCCACCGATGGTAGTAATGGCTTGGGTGGGGAGCCGCGGGGTGGTGGGCAGTGGAGGGGAGCCACAGGGGGTGGGGGGCTTCGACGGGTGGGGGGTGGAATAGGGGGTTTAGTCCTTAGTAATTTATAAAATTTTAATAAATAATAAAAAATAAGACTCTATAATAATAATAATAATAATAATAATAATTAAAAATTAGATATTTTTGGTAATTATATTTTTATGCTTTTACTTATTATAGTTTAATCTTTCCACCATGTTTAGTTCCTATATTTCATTATGATTATGATTTATTATTTTAATTTTCATAAATCAAAGGTTTTAATTTTTAATGCATATGAACTATCTGGTCTGGGATTCGGACTGAGTTTCGATCAGGGATATGAGTCGGGATCTCATCCGAGATTTGGATCATGATCTGGATCAGATTTCAGTCTGGGATCCTATCCAGGATTCGATTCGGGATTCGGATCATGATTATCCAGCAGATCCGATTTCGATCTGGATCCTGTCTAGGATCTGGTTTGAGATCGTGTTTGGAATTCGATCTGGGATCCTGTTTGCTAATGATTTAATGCATGCTTTGATATAACCTTAGACTCCTATTCAAGAGTCGATCATAGGATCCCTAAAATGGAATCTATGAACGATTCTTGGATGCTTTGATTTGGATAGTTCAAAAATGCATCAATATTTTATTGTTGTCATAGTGTTCTGTGTTCTATTATGGAAAATTCTGTCGTAGTTTTTTTGTTTGTTCTCTGGGTACATATTAGATGTAGTTAATATATGATCCATCTATATTGTATACTTGGAGAACTGTAGGGAGATGCTGTCGGATTTTTTTCGGATATGGAATAAAGAACAAAGCTATGGCAATAATAAAAGTAATGCATTTTTGAAAGGGATAGGACCACACCTATTAGGAAGGAGTTGGTGGAGTTAGGATTCATGAATCATTATTCTTTATTGTCAGATGGATATCGATAAAAGTTAGATGAACGTCAGGGATATTTTCTTACCTGAATATTGAAATAGTGTTCGAGATTTTATTGAATTTGCATAGTGTAAGGCTGATAGTGCCAGTCGGATAAAGTGTCCATGCAAAAGATGTGTCAATATGATATATCATCACATATCACTTATTGAGGAGCATCTGCTATGTTTTGGTATAGACAAGAAGTATACTCGCTGGATATGGCATGGAGAGGGTGATCCGAATGAAGTTGTACATTGACAATATTGAAGATGATATTGATGCTACTGAATCAGTGAAACATGGTGATATAGGTTTACTATTGGATGATTTACATCAGGATGTTAGCTCAAATGTACCCATGAATGCTAGTTTATCTCAAGGCAGTTTTGATCATGAATACAATATTAATGAGGTAGAAGGGACTTCTGACCAGTTTGCAAAGCTTGTTCGAGATGCATGAGAGCCACTCTACCTAAATTGTGTGAAGTTCTCTAAGTTAGAGTTTTTGATAAAATTGTTTCATATTAAAACTGTGAATCAATGGAGTTAGTATTACCATCCACCACGTTCCAGGCATCACCTAGCTCTGATACTAAATTATAGATCTATGATATCGAATGCCAATCATCCTTGACATCACAAGCATTGATATCACGTTATGGAAGCTCCTGATCTTTAGCACGGACTTGAAGAAAACTGTGACATTCTTTATGGCCAGCAAACCACTAACCCTCCATCTGGATTTGTGATGGGGCGCCTCCCTCCTTGGGCTTGAGGCCCTTCTCTAGGACTTCTTCAAGAACCCTAGGGTGGCAACTCTAGAGAGAAGAGAAGAAGAAAAAATTGAGGAAGAAAAGATCCGTATTGATTCCACTCTTTAAAATCCTAATACAACTTATATATTTATACATAGGCATTAGGTTCGACCAAAAACTTCCCTAGCTAACCCAATACATGAAAGCACTCACTGAGTGCATGTACACCCATGTCTCCCATGCTCTCATCTTCTGGATCTAAACCCGATCCATACATGAGTTAGCCCCCTTAAGACCTCTTGAACCAGGCCTTAAGACCCCTAGGATCAACCCAGATCCTAGCCTAAAATAGATCCTTGCATAACTCTGCCCGTGCACTGAGCCAGCTCAGTCTCAACATTGGGTCGGCTAAGTTTCACTAGGTCGGCTCAGTCCAAAATTGAGCTGGCCTAGTCCTGTGCCGTGCCAGCAGTCTTAAATACTCAGCTCTCTATTTTTTCTATGCTCTGAGACTTAACCGATCCAGTTTTAGACTGAGCCGACTAACTTGTAGAAAATATCATTTCTACAGTCTTGATTCTCTGGCTTTGGTTGCTTGCTTCACCTTATGTCCTAGGTCTTCGAAGCACCAACTATGCTCCTGAAATCTTTAGAGCCAACGCCCTGGCTCCTCTCGTGGCCTCCCAAGAATTGGGAGTACCAAAAATTCTCATAATCTCCATCTTGGTGCCCCAAGCCTTGGCAAATTTCTTAGCAATGCCCTCCTGCATGATCCCACTGTCCCTGTGCACTCAACAACACCTGTGCAAACATCGCCTTCGCCAATCTTCTTCAGGTGTTGTGTACCTTTGAGGCCTTTGGGATGACCGCCTCCACTACTGAAGATCTGTGCTTACTTCTTGGCATCATTCTAAAATTGTAGGATCCCTTCTGCTTAGCAGCTGCATCACTTTCTCTGAACTTTTCTAGAGAACCTAAAATATTTTTGCACCAGCACATGCTGTACCACCTGACACGATATCCTCAAAACTATGCCTATCCACCTACACATGCCACTCCACCTGAAACTGTGTATCACCGGCACTGACCCTCAGCTTTGAACTCATGCCAAATTTTTTCTCCACTTATGAAACCACCACTGTGGAGCTCCACCTATATCTGAAGTCTACCTGATGCCATAGAAGTTGACTCTATTATCGAGTCCCTCAAGGCCAACCACTCAATGCTGCACTGTTGAGCCTTCCACTACACCTCGAACACCATCGCTATCCCTTCCAACCCTCCACACTCTGTGGCCCTCTTCAAATCCATCTTGGATACCTCCACAACCCATGGGCACCTTCGAAATCCAAGAGCTCATCCAACTCTTCTTAATCCAGGGACTGAACCCTAAAAAGTTTCATCCTAGTCCTTCTCTTCTACCCCTACACCAACCATCGCTTCAATTACGCCCGAAGAACCATCCTCCACCTGAACTGCGACTCTTCTTAATACTCCTACAAAAGAAACCTGATCCATGATACTTCCGACTATCTGAGACCTCCTGGCATTCCCTAAGACATTCTGGCTCTCCCTGAGATCTACATCCAATCTTTCTGAGATGCCCTTAACACCATCTGCTGAGATACACTCCTTGGCTGCTGCACCGCCGAGCCTCTCTTAGCTCCTATGCCTCCAAGGTAGCACTTTTGTAGCACTCCAGTGCTCAATGGCCTTATCTTTGCACCGCTCTACAGCCATCTAGCCCTGACTTGCTGGATCTCCATGGATCATCCATCTCCATCACTCCTAAGGCTCTGCAAATCCATGCTCTAGTCGAACCACTGAATACATCTTCGACTACTTTCTCACTTTTCTAACATCGAAGGATGTATAGTCACTTCTTCAGCCTTCCTTCGACCATTACCTCTTAGGAAACCTCTCTTCAATAGCTCCATAATGTCCATCTTCCTAGAGAATTCTTATTTTCTCTACTAACATACCTTCCTCGACTATTGCATCGCTGAGCCTCTCTCGCTGTAAAACAAGATCATCAATAGGGTAATAGGATTTACCAATCATGGTAAATTAAAATTGATTTAATTCTATCTTTAATTTTCATTTTATTAAAAAATAAAAATTAGATCTGAAAACATATACAAAATCTAATAGGATTAAGAGAAAAATTTTGAAATATATCTCTTCTGATCTGACAATCTGAATACCTGGTCTCGGGAAATCAGATTTTCCTCCACTGTATCAACATGTCTAAATTGTTTAATCTATTATTAAATTTAATTTAATTAAAAAATAATTATTTCAGACTGTCACATTAAAATTTGATCACATCTGAAAATCAGAAAAAATAAAATTAAATAATTTGGATCTAAGATTAGAAGATATGCATGACTAGTTCTAGAATAGAATAGTTCTATAGAATATTCTTCTGCATATTTTGATTTTAAATTGATTAAAATCATGTTTTAGATCTTTTTAATTTTACTAATTTTTTATATTTATAATTTTATAATAATATCTAAAAAATACAAAAAAATTATTTAATTTTGAGTCATATGAGATGTGATGAATGCATTTAGACTAGTTTATGAATAGTTTCTACATAGATTGTCTAGATTAGAATTTTATTTTGATAATGATCAATTTAATCTTAATTTCAAATTATATGAAGATATTTAGATCTGAAAAATATGCATGATATTGATACATGAGTGTATGCAAAATATGCCTGAATTAGATCTATTTTTATATATGAGATATTATTGATATGATCTGATATTATATTTTGTAGTATTGAATTTCTGATTAAGGCATTCCTCTTGGTGCGCGCGTCAATAAGAAACGACAGAAGGGTTTAAAGGCCCTCATCTTCCCCATATTCCACTGGGGTTTTCTTAAATGTGTGTATGGGTCTTGCGTGTTCTCCTTAAACAGAAACCCAAAACTTACTTTCTGCAAAACCTTAGATCCTAACCCTAAGAGTTTATTGTGCAATTTTTGTTTATGAACCTCCACTTTAATAATAGAATTATAGTTTATGGAACTTATTTAAATTAGGTTTAGAAATTGGAGAATTCAGATCTAATAGACATATCATAATACTGGTATTCGGGGCTTGGGTATCTCAATTAGCGTCTACACGGTGGATCCAAACCGAATCAAGAGTT
>QRFJ01002340.1:125465-195406 GCA_006176705.1 Cocos nucifera | reverse complement strand
AAGGTTGTCTTATTTTGTAAGACACTACTGCCATTTTTGTCATCTGCATTTCTTGTTCTTTGGGACTTTTGGTCAAAAGTTCTAATTTGAACTGGTCCAAACGTTGACCATTTGACACTTTACTTTTGACCACATGTCATTGGCACCTATTTGAAGAGCTATGGGTGACCACAGTCCCCATCTCCTAATACCCTAGAGAGAGCGCACCGCCACCCTAGGCGTGTGCCCAAGTTTGGAAGCGCCTATGAGTCCTTGTGGACAAGACTCCATCTCCTTTTTGGATTCCCAATTAGATCCTCTAAAACCAAACTTTGACTGGCTAGGGCCCCTCTAGAGAAGGAATCCAGGACTCTATTCCCACAATTAAAATATTAGTATCTGATTTCACAAAGGGTGATGATTGTTGGAAGAAGAGAGGTGGATCAGCTAGTCTATAAATAAGACCCGTACCCAAAGCTCAGATAATATAACATATATGAGATATAAGGGTTTCTCCCACTGCCAAGCTGCATCTCCCCTCCTCTCTCCATGCCAAACCACCTTCTCCCTGCTCTCATGCCCAAAAGGGATTTTGACCTTGTGTGTGCAATTTAGACAAAGAAAGCAGATAAAGTAAGAAGGCTGCACTTGTGCAAAGGACGACTGCTCTATCTTCAAAAAAAGTTTGAAGATTCCTCCATATCAGATTAGATCTATTTTGGAGACATGGATAGAGAAGAAGGGATCTCCAGATCCAACCCTTAGTAAGATACCGTAAGGCAGGCTTGCGTGCTAAGTTCCAGACCTTCTCCTGCAAACAGAATCAACAGGTAATAGGATTTACCCAGATCATGGTAAATTAAAATTTATTTAATTATCTTTTAATTTTATTTTTATTAAAATAATAAAATATATCTGAAAACATATCAAGATCTAATTAGGATTAAGAAAAAAATTTTTGAAATATATCTCTTGATCTGATCAGATCTGAACGAACCTGGACCGGGAAATCAGGATTTTCCTTCACCGCACACATCAGTATGTACTAGGGCAAGTAGATCCGTGGCCCTTTTTCCATGTTTGGGAGCTTAGTCATTTTGCCATAAAGACAAGATTCATAAATTGGATATGACTCGAAAGTCAACGAACTCAATAACCTGATTTTCTCCAATTTGTTAACCATATCTTCTACTACATGACCTAGTCTTAGGTGCCATAGATACCTATCATTTGGACTATCCCTAGGTCATTTTGTTCTTATGGCATTCACATTTTGCTCGATAATTAAAAAAATAGTAATCTATGTAACTTGGTAAAAGACTATTAAAAGAAAACCACTTATAATTTTATTTCTTTCATAAAGAATCTTACAATGGAGCTTAAGAAAACTAATTACATAGCCTTCTAGTGCTAAGCATGAAATAGAAATCAAATTTCTATCTGCTGCAGGCACATAATAACTGTCCTTTAATACTAAGTCTAAACCAGATGGTAGTCGAAGAGGGTATGTTTCCATGACCATAGCAGCAACTCTTGCTCCATTTCTAACGCGTAGAATCATCTCACCATCTCTCAACCTCCTACCATCCTCAAAACCCTGCATGGAAGTGCATAAATAAGTACTAGACTAGAGTCAAGCACCCAACGGATATAGAGAAAACCATAAGTAGACTCAATAACGAGCATACTCAGGAAGGACCTGCCTTCTTTCTTATTCATTTAGGGTGGCAAGTTAAAGTTAGGGGCCAATTTTCGCTTCCAGGGCCGTTAGTAATTGCAATGGAGATACTTTTCCTTTGTCAGCGGCCTTCTTCTTTCAGTCTATTCTTTTTCTTCTTTCCTCCTTCCACTTTGCTTTTTACAGACTTCTTCTTCTTTTTCAAAAGACTTTCTTCTTGAAAGAAGTCCATTCCATAGCAAAGCACTGAGCCTTTTAGAACCCTTTCATAGAAGTCAGCTGTTCATAAGCTCCGGAACAAAGATTTTGAAGTTTTATGCAGTATGGTAGTTCATGATTGAACTGCCCATATGATCAGTTAAGGACTGCAGAATTAATATCATTTTGCAGATCCAGGTCCAACTTTATCCAAGCTTTTTTCAAACTCTTTCAAATCCTTGATCCATCATCAGACAATTTTATCTTGGACTTGACTGTCCATCATGCATTTTAGCCTTGAATAGTCATTTAGTGACTTTGATTACTTGGCTGTTGTGACTCTGTTCACCAAATTATCTCTAGTAGGTGAGCCCAACATTTTGGTGGGCAGTTATGATATCTCATATTGAGTGCTAAAGCTCATCAAGACATCGAGCCCACATGTAATTAGCCTTGTTATCTTCGTCCGTCCATTATGAAGGATTCTCTTTTCATGGAATGGACAGCTGTAGTGAGTCCTAGATCCAATACATAGTTATCTAGAACCCCAATACTTTCGAAGTTTTAGAGCAATCCTTTTAATTGGTGGATTTGGTCAGTGCTATGGGGTCCAGGATACGTTGCTAAGTGTTGCGCAACATTTTCCTATAGAGAGTCAAAATTCTAGTTAGATATTGTAATTAAACTTATCAATTATTTAAAATTTTATTTAAATAATTAGTTTTCTTTTTTCTTTATCCCTACACATCCTCTATAGAGATGCAAAAATCTTCATGATTAATATTTCTAGGTGGTAGCAATCCACCAACTGACTCATCATTCAACAGTATTGGTGATGGTTAAGCCAATGGGTGAGACAACTCTTGTCAATATTTCTAATCATTGGTGCACCCACTTGGTCTCTAATCATAGATCTTACCATGCCTTGAATATTGATCCATCTCTTATTAAGTCGACCCTATCATTTGCACAGATTTGAATTCCTATTGGGTCTCTCACCATATCAAAATATGAGCTCAATCCATCCTCCATACGTTTAGATCCAAGCCATAGATAGACATATTGCATCTTCCGGCAACTGAACCACTAAACTACCAAGAATAATCAACTCGAAAAGGGCCGCACATCTACAATTGGAAGATTTAACTTAATTTTTCTTAGAAGATTTGGTGTTAGGTTCATAAACTATACTGACTAGTCATACCATTTGGGGACTAACCTATGCATGATTACTCAATTATTGGCCACCTTATATCAGAATTAAGCCACAAAATATGGCCAGGTAATAGCTGGTGGAAGAGATATGCATTAATCGACAAGAATGCATTCGTAGTCGGAAGTAGCTCCTAATTAAAAATCAGTCGATTGATCTGCCAGACTGATATTAGACACCAAATTATTGACCAGAAACAATCGGATTACCACAACCAGACTCTAACACTAGCTTAATAGTTCTAACTATCGATCACTATGTGAACTCAATCTGACCCAGACTTAATCCACTAGGCTGCGTTCAAATTAAATCTTATCCCATCAAACCAATCCTGATCGATTTTATCAAATCGCTTAGAGCTTAATTGAGCTATCCCGTCCGAACCCGAATTTATAAAATGTTTAATCTAAAAATTCTTAATTTTAGAACTTAAACATATTTCATAATCTTATTTCCAATTAAGTTTAGGGTTCACAAACAAAACATATAAATAAAATCCTAGGGTTTCAGGATCTAGGATTTTGTAAGAAAATAAATTTTGGATTTATAATTAAGGATGAATGCCGCAGCACCCCTACACGATCCATAGAACACTAATCCTACTTTGTGTTATGATTCAACGCAAGGAGAATATCTTAATCAAAAATATGAGAACTACAAAACTAGTTAGATCATATATCTCATATATAAAATTTGATCTAATTTGAAACATATTTTGCATACATCTCATGTATTCATATCATGCATATTTTCAGAATCTGAATTATCTCATAAGCATCTAAAATTAAATTAAATTGATCACATCAAAATAAAATTCTATTCTAGATAAATTATGTAGAAACTATTCTACAACTAGTCTAATGCATATTCATATCTCATATGGACCAAAAATTAAATAACTTTATTTTTTATTTTTTAGATCTTATTATAATATTATAATATTAAATAGTAAATAAATAGATCTAAAAATTATAACTTAATTAATTAAATTATAATCATGCAAGACTATACATAGAATAATTATTTTCTCAACTAGTCATGCATCTTATACAACTTAGATCTAAATTATTTAATTTTTAATTTTTCTAATTTTAGATCTAATCATATCTCATGTGACATCTAAAATCATCTAATTATTAGATTAAAAATAAATTAAAATTATATCTAAATTATTTATGGGAACCTAGCTCCGATATCAGTTGAAGAAAAAATTCTATTTTTTGGATCAGATTTGTTTAAATCTAATTTGACCAAAAAAAATATTTTAAAAATTTTTTTTTAGATCTAAATTAGATATAATACTTTTTAGACTTGATTTATTAAATCTAATATAATAAAATAAATTAAATTAAATTAGATTTAATTTATACCTTGTTCTTAGGTAATCATATTATCCTATGATAATTCTACTGATTTTCTGAGGTTCTGCATGCAGCCACACAATCGTCTAGCCTCTATCGGTATCCACTCGAGCAGGATATGAAGATCTTCTTCTTCTTAATCTTTTCTTCAAAGACCAAATCTAGATCTGATCTTGAAGATCTTCAAAATAATTTTTGAAGATCCGATGTCGTCACTTGCAGCACTGCTGCCTTCTTCCTTTCTCGTCACCTTTCTTTTGTCTGGATCTCACCAAACTTGAGCCCAAAGCCTCTTGGGTGTGGAGAGGAGAGAGAAGATCAGAGTTAGGTGTGGAGGAGAGGGGAGAACAATATGAATGGTAAGGACGAGCTCTCTCAAAACTAGGACACAAACAGGATTTATATAGACCTATTGTGCCATTGCAGTTGCCCAAATCATCCCAGCCAATCACATCTCTACGTGCAATCAGATCTAAATCTAATTCATGGGATGAAATCACCTAATCCAATCAGATGAGAGCCCCTCTCAAACATCCTTAGATGGTGCCAAGACTGATCAAAGTAGAGTCTTTGGTGCCACCTTATTTGATACCATGAAGCAACCTGAAGTCCCATCTGTATGGGACTCTAGGCATCATTATCCTTAATGCACGCCCAAGCATGCACCCCCTCCTTTCCTCTTTCTAGTAGGGGGACAAACCTCCATCTGCTCTCCTATGGGTGCATGACACATGGACAGATGTCTAAGTATCAAACGTCAATGTTTGACCAAAGTCGAAAGACAAGAATTAACAGGTGACGAAAAATGGTAGGTGTTGTCTCAAATTTATCTCATAAATTAGGACAATCCTTTTCTAATCTGGACAAGCTCCAATCAGACCAAGTAAATGTACCTGAGTGAGGCCAAATACATTTGACTCAGTCGAGACAACTTTTGATGATTGTTGAAGGAGAATATTAGGCTTAATCATGTGCTAGCACGATTTTCTTGAACCTAATTAAATCTAATTTCAAATTAATTGAACTGGGTTAGTCCAATTGATGATATCTAGATCCAAATCCTTATTTGTGTGATCTAGTTAGATTTAATTCTGTATGATAATGAGATATGTCGCAATCTCTATCATCGATATCATTGAAATACCTTCCGATGGATTAGAACTTTTCTAATCAGACAACTAGAATGATCGATCATCCAAATCATTCTAATTGCTTTCAAAATCAATTAGTGACACCTAGCAGTATATGGTGGTAATCCATCAGAACTAAAATTGAACCTCTCGATGCAGTTACCTGTGTGATTGAGTTCCTCTATCTTGAGCTTTGATCGAATTAGGGTTAAAGTGAACTTGTCAAACCCTAATTTCTGTCATATGGATTAATCATTCAATTCAAATCCAATGTGAAAACCTTGATAGAAACTCTTTTTATTATTTCACTCTGTCATGGTCATGGGCTTATGGATTTGATTCTCATGATCATCATAAGGCTGCTCCTCATCTACCGAGGTAGATAGATTTTCTCTTGGTGCAATTCAATTCTTATAATAAATATGCTATAGCCAACATACACCTCAGAATTTTGAATGGCTAGGAGATCGAGTCATGGTGTAGTCAAACTATAACACCCTCAAGATGAACTGCCGATGCACCTCAGGTCAAAGAACCTGACACACCACTGCAACTTTGAGCTAGCCATAGATGAGAAGATAGACTTCCTAATGACTACTCGAGATGGTTACGCTCAGTGCCCTCATTCTCTAATGAGTGTCTGTACTCTCGCTCCAGTGTCTCTATACCATAGACTCAAGACTCATCTACTATAAAGAAGCGATTGTACACCAACCTTTTTGGATCAATCACCATCCTCATTGATGATCCTACGGTCAGAAGCATTTTATGAGTTAATAATGAAAATCCATTTCTTAAATTTTCAACTCTTGAAAATAAGAATTATCATTGCCATTAACTCAAGGGATGTATCATAGATACTAAATATAAATTATGATAGAAAATAATCCATTTTATTTTTATAATCAAATATAATTTGCCCTTAGAAGTTGTAAACAAGTGTCAGCAATTCTGACTTCTAGGGCACCACATATCTTAATAGCGAGTTGAAGTGGAGGTTGAGAGGATTAACAGAAAGAGATTTTTAGGGGTGGAAGGATTGGATACATGATTTGATGATTGATCTTGGTGGAAAGGCTGGGGTGTATGATGGTTATGTGACAGGCAGGGAGCGTTGGAGTGCCGCAGTAGCATTTTTCTAAAAAGATGTGCTGAGAGAGAGAAGGTTCTGGAACTTAGCCACGCAAGCACCTAGCCTCTACCGGTATTCACTCAGGTTGGATCTGGAGATCCTCTTCTTCTCTATCATGTCTCCAAAAATCAGATCTAGATCTGATATGGAGGATCTTCAAAATTCTTTTTGAAGATGAGCAGTCGTCCTTTGCAACAGTGCAGCCTTCTTACTTTTGATTGCCTTTCTTTGATCTGAATTGCACCAACCAAGGTCCAAAACTCCTTTTGGACATGGAGAGCAAGGGGAGAAGGTGGTTTAGCATGGAGAGGGAGGGGAGATGCAGCCTTGGGGTGTGGAGAAACTATGATCTCATCATATGTATATATTATCTGAGTTGGGTACAGGGTCTTATTTATAGACTAGCTGTGATCCAACTCCTCTTCTTCCCAACCAATCATAACCCTTTGTGAAATCAGATCTAAATCTAATTAGTGGGAATAGAGTCCCCTGGATTCCTCCTTAGAGGGCGCCTAAGACCAGTCAAAGTTGGTTCTTAGAGGAACTCTAATTGGAATCCAAAAAGGAGATGGAGTCCTTGTCCAACAAGGACTCCTAGGCGCCTCCAACTTGGGCACACGCCTAGGGTGGCGTGCGTCCTGCTCCTTATTAGGTTCTGGTAGGTTGATAGGCCCCCATCAGCTCTCCAATAGGTGCATGACATGTGGTCAAAAGTCAAAGTGTCAATGGTCAACATTTGACCAGTCAAAGGTAGACTTTTGACCAAAGTCAAAGAATAAGAAATGACAGGTGACCAAAAATGGCAGGTAGTGTCTTACAAATAAGACAACCTTTTCTAACTTGGACAACCTCCTGTCAGACCATATGAAGGCCTCTGTTTGAGCACAAACTCCTTTGGCTCAGACAGGACAACTTATTTATGATAGCAAAAGAAGAACGTTAGGTTCAATCGAATGCTAGCATGATTTCCTTGAACCTAATTGAATCTCATTCAGATCAATTGAACTAGATCAGTTCAATTGATGATCACCAGATTCAAACCCTTGTTTGTGTGACCTAGTTAGGTTCAGTTCTGTATGGTAATGGGATATGTCATGATCTCTATCATTGACATCATCGAAACTCCTTTCGATGGATCAGAACTCTTCTTGATTCGAACAGCTAGAATGATCGATCATCTAAATCATTCTAATTGCTCCCAAAATCCACCAGTGACACCTAGCAGTATATGGTGGCAACCCATCAGAGCTGAATGCGAACCTCTTGGTGCAGCTACCTGTGTGATTCAGTTCTTCTATCTTGAGCCCCGATCAGATTAGGGTTAAGGTAAACTCGTCAAACCCTAGTCTCTGTCATATCATGTAATCATTCGATCTGAGTTCCGATGTGAAACCATAATAAAAAACTCTTTTCTTATTATATCACATTGTCATGGCAATGGGCTTAAGGACTTGATGTCATGATTATCATAGGACTACTCCTCTATCGAGGTTGATAGATTCTATCTTGGTGCGAACCATCCCTACAATGAACATGCTATAATCAACATACACCTCAGGATTTTGAATGACTAGAAGATCGAGTTATGGTATAGTCAAACTATAACACACTCAAGGTAAACTGCCAATGCACCTCAGATTAAAGAACCAGATACACCACTATAACATCAAGCTAATCATCGACAAGAAGATAGACTCTCTTATGACTACTCGAGGTGGTCACGCTCAGTGCCCTCGTTCTCTAACGAGTACCTATATACTTGCTCCAGTGTCTTCATACTATAGACTTAAGACTCATCTATCCTAAGAAAGCGATTGTATACCGATCTTCCGAATTGATCACCATCCTCGTGATGATCCTATGATCGAAAGCAGTTTATGAGTTAATTATGACAACACATGCCTTAAATTTTCAACTCTTAAAAATATGCATTTATCATACTTGCTAACTTAAAGGATGTATCATAGATATTTTAAATACATAATATGATAGAAAATAATTCTTTTATTAATTTATAGTCAAAATTATAAATTTTGCCCCTAGAAGTGTATTACAAGTGTCAGCCAATTCTGGCTTCTAGGGCACATATATCTAACATGCGGCCCATTTAATGTATCGGCTAGAGGCAACTTTATCTACTTTATAATCTTTACCAATGATTTATCTCGGTATGGATATGTGTATCTTATGAGACACAAGTCTGAAGCTTTTAAAAAGTTTAAAAAATTTAGACATGAAGTAGAAAAGTAAACTGAAAAATCCATTAAGGTTCTTCGATCAGATCGAGGAAGTGAATACCTTAGTCAAAAATCCTTGACTATCTCAAGCAAAATGGCATAATCTCTTAATGGACTCCATCTGGAATACCTCAACTCAATGGGATTTCAGAACGAAGGAATCAGATCCTATTAGATGAGCTTCACAGACCTTCCTGATTTTCTTTGAGAATATAGTATGTTAACTATAATATACTTACTGAATAGGATTTCATCTAAAATCATTCCTACCACACTGTATGAGATATGGTATGGTAAGAAATCAAGTCTAAGTCATCTCAAAATTTGGGATTGTCCGACTCATGTCAAAGGACAACAAGCAGACAAGTTAGACTATAGGTTCTTTAGAGCTTGATTCATAGGATATCCTAAAGAGTCATTAGGATATTATTTCTACATTTCAGAAGATCATAATATGATTGTGAATCGATATGCCATCTTTCTTGAAAAATAGTTTATTCAAGATAGCAGTATTGAAAAGTAGATCAAGCTCGAGGAGAAAGTCTCACAAGAGCAACGAGCTAAGAACCAAATGAAACCAAATCAGGTTGAGCAAATACAATCACTACATCCTCCACCTCGTAGAAAGAAAAGAGCTTTTCGTCCCCCTGAGAGGTACTTAGGTACTATTTTAGAAGAAGTAGAGAAAATATTCCTCATAGAAAATGGGGTTCATAGTGATGATCCCAAAACCTATGACAAGGTGATATCAGATATTGACTCTGACAAATGGTTAGAGGCAATGAAGTCAGAAATTGACTCGATGCACTCAAACCAAGTCAGGACCTTGGTAGATCCATCAGAAGGTATAGTACTTATTGGGTGTAAATGGATCTACAAGAGAAAGATTGGTGCAGATGGAAATGTGGAGACATTTAAAGCTAGATTAGTGGCAAAAGGTTATAGTCAATGCGAAGGCATTAACTAATAGGATACCTTTTCGCTAGTAGCTATGCTAAAATCTATCCACACATTACTTACTATTGTAGCCTATTTTGATTATAAAATATGACAAATGGACGTAAAAATGGTGTTCTTAAATGGATACCTTAAGGCAGATATCTATATGGAATAGCCACTAGGTTTCACATCCAGTGATGCTGATCATAAAGTATGCAAGCTGCAAAGGTCCATATATGGACCTAAGCAAGCATCTCAGAGCTAGAATACTCATTTTAATGATGTGATCAAGTTATTTAGTTTTATCAAAAATAAGAAGGAACCATGTGTCTTCAAAAACATTAGTGGGAGCGCTATTGTCTTCCTCGTATTGTACATGGATGATATCCTCCTTATTAGGAATGATATTTCCATGTTGACCATAGTTAAAATATGGTTATCCAAAGAATTCTCCATGAAAGACCTAGAAGAAGCATCCTTTATTCTAGAAATTAAGGTCTATAGAGATAGACCGAATAGAATGCTAGGACTTTCATAGAAGATGTATATAGAGGAAGTGCTAAAGAGGTTTAGCATGAAAAACTCCAAGAGGGGTTTGGTATCCTTCAGACATGGCATTCATCTTTCCAAGAAGATGTGCCCTGGCACACCTGAGGAGATAGAATGCATGAGCAAGATTCTTTATGCTTCGACAATAGGGAACCTTATGTATGCCATGTTATGTACACGACCGAATGTAGCCCATGCTGTGAGTGTCACGAGTAGATATCAATCAAATCTAGGCAACGAATACTGAATTTCTATGAAATGTATCCTTAAGTACTTAAGAAGAACTAAGGATATGTTATTGATTTTTGGTAATGGAGAACTCCAAGTCCAGGGATATATAGACTCGGATTTTATGTCTGATGTAGATGATCGAAAGTTGACATTTGGAAGTCTGTTTGTGTGTAATGATGGTGCTGTCTGTTAGAAGAGTTTCAAGCAGACAATGATAGCAGATTCCACCATGGGAGCAGAGTACATCACCGTGTTAGAAGCTACGAAGGAGGTATTCTGGTATAAAAAGTTTACCGCAGAGATCGGAGTGATGTCATCAGATGTCATTCCTCTATACTATGACAATAATGGCGCTATAGCCCTTGCTTAGGAGCCGATGTCTCACCAAAAATCCAAGCACATCGAGCGGCGATACCAACTCATCCGTGATTCCTCGAGAAAGATTACGTCGAGGTCAAGAGGGTCGACTCTACAGATAATGTGGGAGATCACTTACAAAGCCATTGGGCCAATAGAAGATCGAAGCCCACCTTGAGATGATGGAACTTAGAATTGTAGCCAATTAGCTTTAGGTCAAGTCGAAGTTTGTTAGATATGTATGTCCTAGAAGCCAAAATTGGTTAACACTTGTTATATACTTCTAAGGGCAAAATTAAAATTCTGACTATAAAACATAAAATGGATTATTTTCTATCATAATATGTATTTAGTGTTTGCGATACATTCCTTGAGTTAATGGCAATGATAATTCTTATTTTCAAGAGTTGAAAATTTAAGACATAGATTTTCATTATTAACTCATAAAATGCTCCTGACCATAGGATCATCATGAGGATGGTGATTAATCTGAAAGGTTGGTGTACAATCACTTCTTTATAGTAGATGAGTCTTGAGTCTACGATGTAGAGACACCAGAGCGAGAGTACGGATACTCATTAGGGAATGAGGGTACTAAGTGTGACCACCTCGAGCAGTCATTAGGAAGTCTACCTTCTCATCTATGACTAGCTCGAAGCTGCAGTGGTGTGTCTAGTTCTTTGACCTAAGGTGCATCGGCAGTTCACCTTGAGGGTGTTATAGTTTGACTACACCATGACTCGATCTTCTAGTCATTCAGAATCTTAAGGTGTATGTTGGCTCTAGCATATTCATTATAGGAATTGGATTGCACCAAGAGGGAATCTATCTACCTTGGTAGATGAGGAGTAGCCTTATGATGATCATAAGAATCAAATCCATAAGTCCATGGCCACGACAGAGTGAAATAATAGAAAGAGTTTCTATCAAGGTTTTCACATTAGATTTGAATCGAATGATTAATCCATATGATAGAAATTAGGGTTTGATGAGTTCACCTTAATCCTAATTCAATTGGAGCTCAAGATAGAGAAACTCAATCACGTAGGTAACTGCACCGAGAGATTCATTTTCAGTTCTGATGGGTTGCCACCATATACTACTAGGTATCACTGGTGGATTTTGGGAGCAATTAGAATGATTTAGATGATCGATTATTCTAGTTGTATGAATCAAAAAAGTTCTAATCCATCGAAAGGTGTTTTGATGATGTTGATGATAGAGATCGCGACATATCTCATTACCATATAGAACTGAATCTAACTGGATCATACAAATAAGGGTTTAGATCTGCATATCATCAATTGGACTAACCCAGTTCAATTGATTTGAATTAGATTCAATTAGGTTCAAGAAAATTGTGCTAGCACATGATTGAGCCTAATGTTCTCTTCAACAATAATCGAAAGTTATCTCGATTGAGCCAAATGTGTTTGGCCTCACTCAGGTACCTTTACTTGGTATGACTAAAGCTTGTCCAGATCAAAAAAGGATTATTTTAATTTATGAGAAAAATTTGAGACAACATCTATCATTTTCCATCACCTGCTAATTCTTGTCTTTTGACTTTGGTCAAACATTGACCTTTGACACTTAGACATCTACCCATGTGTCATGCACCCATAGAAGACCAGATGGGGGTTTGTCCCCCTGCTAGAAAGAGGAAAGGAGGAGGTGCATGCCTAGGGAGGCATGCATCCAAGGATAATGATGCCTGGAGTCCCATACTGATGGGACTCCAGGTTGCTTCATGGTATCAAATAAGGTAGCGCCAAAGACTCTACTTTGATCAGTCTTGGCACCACCTAAGGATGTTTGAGAGGGGCTCTGATCTGATTGGATCAGGTGATGTCATCCCACCAATCAGATTTAGATCTGATTACACATTGAGACATGATTGGTCGGGATGATGTGGCATTGCATGGCGCAGTAGGGTCTATATAAACCCTGTCTGCACCTAAGTTTGAGAGAGCTCTCCCCCTTGCCCATGCCACATAGCCTTCTCCCCTCTCCTCCATGCCTACCTCTAATCCTCTCTCTCCTCTCCATGCTCAAGAGGCTTTGGGCTCAAGTTTGGTGCGATCCAGGCAAGAGAAAGGCGACAAAAAGGAAGAAGGCAGCATTGCTGCAAGAGACGACATTGGATTTTCAAAAATTATTTTGAAGATCTTCAAGTTCAGATCCAGATCTAATCTTTAGAGAGAAAAATAAGAAGAAGAAGATCTCCAGATCTTGCCTGAGTGGATATCGGTAGAGGCCAGACGATTACGTGGCTGCATCCAGAACCTCAGGAAATCAGTAGGATCATCACAGGATAATAAGATTACGTAAGAATAAGATATAAATTAAAACTAATTTAATTTAATTTATTAGATTCATCAAATTAGATAAAAAAGGTATCAAATCTAATTTAGATCTAAGAAAAAAAATTTTAAAATATTTTTCTTGGTCAAATCAGATCTAAACGAACCTGATTCGAAAAATAGTATTTTTCCTTCACTTACTGCTCTTGGTTGGCAAACCACAGCAACAACAAGGTAGATTTGAGATATACCATGGAATTCTTGTGCAGATTTCTGATTTCACCATGTATGACTTCTTCTTTGCTTCCATGCACCATTAGACTCTGAAACCTGGCTCCTTCCATGCACCATCAGGCTCTAAAACTTGGCTCTGATACCATATTGCCGTCCACAATATCCCAGGCATCACCTAGCTCTGATATCAAATTATAGACCCATGATATTGCTCGAACGCCAATCGTCCTTGACATCATAAGCACCGATACTATATTGTGGATGCTCCTGATCTTTAGCATGGACATGAAGGAATCTATGATGTTCTCTATGGGCAGTAAACCATCGACCTTCCATCTGGATCTGTGATGGAATGCCTCCCTCCTTAGGCTTGAGGGAGATGCCCCCTTCTCTAGGGCTTCTTCAAGAATGCTGGGGTGGCAACTCTAGAAAGAAGAGAAGAGAGAGAATTGAGGAAGAAAAGATCTGTATTGATTCCACTTTTTAAAATCTTAATACAACCTACGTATTTATATATAGCCATTAGACCTGACCAAAAACTTTTCTGGCTAATCCAATACATGAAAGCACTCACCGAGCCCATGTACACCCATATCTCTCATGCTCTCATCCTCTAGATCTAAACCCGACCCATACATGAGTTAGCCCCTTAAGATCTCTTGAACTAGGCCTTAAGATTCCTAGGATCAACCCAGACCCTAATCCAAAACAGACCCTCACGTAACTCTATCCGCACGCTGAACCAGCTCAGTCTCAGCACTGAGTTAGCTAAGTTTTACTAGGTTGGCTTAGTCCAAAATTAGGCTGGCCCAGTCCTGTGCCATGCCAGCAGTCCCGAATGCTCAGCTCTTTGTGAGCGGGCTTAGTCTTGTGCCATGCTAGTAGTTTCAAATGCTCAACTCTCTATTTTGCCTGTGCTATAAGACTTAACCGATCCAGTTTTGGACTGAGCCGGCTAATCTACAAAAAATTTTCTTTCTACAGTCTTGATTCTTTGGCTTTGGTTTTTTGCTTCACCTTGTGTTCCAAGTCTCCGAAGCACAAATCAAGCCCCTGAAATCTCCAAAGCCAATGCCCTGGCTCTTTCCATGGCCTCTCAAGGCTTGGGAGCACCATAAATCCTTACAGTCAGAAGTCTTTTGATCAAAATTTAGCATTAATTAAAGTAGCTCTTCTTGATGGATCGATACTTTCAAAATCATATACTGAAGCAAAAATGTATATGCGGGAATTGGGACTTGGCTATATTCCTATACATGCCAGCAAAAATGATTTTATATTATTTTATAAGGAGAACGAACAAGCAAGTGAATGTCCGTAATGTGGTGAGCCTAGGTACAAAATTGATAATATATTTAAAAAATTTGAAATATCGAGGTGATTGGTATGTCGTACAAAGAATAATACTTAGAGGCATATATGACATACTAACCCGACTAGAGATGGACAATAATTCAGATCTACATGAAGAGGAAGCTTTTCAAGAAGAAGAACAAACATTGACCAAGCACCTTGTTGATGAAGAACTTACAACAACTTCTTTGAATAGGGCTAATCTGCCATCTAATGAAGTTGAAACTGATTTTATATTTAATCTTGATGATTCAGAGGGTGACAATCATTTCATAAATGATAATGTGATAGAAGATGATACATTAATCAATTATTGTGATTCAGAGGAGGATCTACAAATTGAGGAGGATATAGATATTCTTTATTGAATCTTCTTTTGTAATAATGGTATGCAATACAAATATATTCATTAGCATTTATGCATTTTTCACTATTATTATTGATTATTATATTCATTTATATGTCAAGTTAATTATATGCATACTTTAAGCATTGCAGGTATGGCATCAAGAGGGATACGATGATGATCGACTTCCCAGCCTATCCCTGAGCCTTCCCCCATTTTCACTGTTGCACCATTGGAGTCACCGGAGGGCCCTGTATAGGCGAGTCCGACTGAGATGGATTTGAGTGATCAGGCGAGCTCGAGTGGTATGTTAATATCTTTTATATAATAAAATTTGATTTTACTTTACCTATTAGGTTTATAGATGGCTATTATACTAATAATTTAATCATTATTTTTTTAGGCCATTCTATTTTGGTGGTGAGGTGAGGGTGAGGTCCATCGAAGAACCTCGCTCTTGAGCGTTGAAGATGCGAGCATGAGGGACAGCATCTTCGCATCGAGATTCCACCAGGCTTTACTAGGCCTATTAGGGGATGGTGTGAGCCATGGCAGACTGAGCTGGGCATCATTTGCTATAACTATACCCCGATGATGCTCTTCGATTGGTGTCAGGTTACACAGCCTCAGAGGGAGGTCTTCTATAGCTATTTATAGGTATAATAATATTTATTTAAATATTTAATTAGCACTATATTCTTATAATATTTGTTATTCGTAGGCTATTTTTGATATTATTGATTTTGAGCATGATCATGTGCGGCAAGCTATAGATGATCATTTATGCTCATATTTCGAGTACCGACATCACATTCATCGCCACTAGTATGCTATAGTACATGACCAGGGGGTGGAGGTAGCGCGATAATGACTATATGATAGCATTGTTGGGAATTGTATCTCAAATCCAATCATCAGTCTATTGATGGTTGAGCTATTTTATAATTATAATTAATTTATTAATTAATAAAAATATTTTGGCATCTTTTTCATCATAAGTTTATATTTTCTAATGAACTCCATTATTGTGATGAAGTCCGAGGATTGTTTAGTTTCGATAAAGAAAGGATTTATCGATTAGTCCTTAAATTTGTTCACGACCAAATGATAGACTGTTAATTAGGATAGTGGCATTTATCGAGAATAGATCGCTATATGCCATATAAGTTGATTGTTCTCTTAACCAAGGAGTATGAAGATACTAGTATGGCATGCAGATGAGATGTATGGATACATCATTATTGAACGTGACCAACTTCAGAGCATTCTACTGTCAAAAATGTCTCTGATGGGATATAGGTATAAGTATCCCTTAGATTTGAGATCACTTCAGTGACTTGCAAGCAACTCACTGTGCTTTGGTAGCAGACTAACTAAATTTCTAATTCAACAATAAAAGGCTTCTAGGCATAGTCAAGTACTTGCAAAGTTGGAGTGTGATCAAGATGGAATTAACCACTCTAAGAGTTGGAGAAGAATATATCACTGTATTTTAGTATAGCAAAACCTTGGCCAGGATAATCCACTAGATAGATTTGATATTTTGAAATATAATATAGACAACCTGATTAGAGTTAATAGTTGAACTTTGAGGTGTCCTAAAAGCATTATGATTAAGGGGATGAATTATATAGAAACTATATCCACATAGGTTCTAAGGATGATGTTCTATACCTTTGACCTATCCGGCCATTAGGTATCATTGCTAGATGATCACTTCGATTGGTGTAGAAATTTATTCTTATGCTACTAGCTTAGGTTCAGACCTATGAGGTCACACACATTAGGGCTTACAATCTGATCGGATGGTTGATCAATGATTAAGTTTCGTTCTAGGGTTAAACAATTAATACGATTGGTGTTTAACCTAGTGCAAGTATTGCAGGAGGATCGATTAGCAATTGAATTGCTAATTGACTTAATTTGATTAAGCCAATAGGCTGAGATTAAGTCTAATTAAATATGATTTAATTAGATTTAGTTTGGACTTAATTAGATCAAGTTTAATTGATTTATTGGATAAGCCAAGTGCAAGGAAGAACTAGTCCTAGTCTAAGTAGGATTCGGATTAACCCAATTTTTCAATTTGATTAAAAAATAAATCAGAATTAAATTTAATTTAATCTAATTTAATTAAGTCCTTAAATGGGTTAGGATCTTATTTAATTGGGTTGGCTTAATCTTGATTTTATTTGATTAAAAGATCTTGTTTGACCAAGTCAAAATAGGAGTCCTAGTATGACTAGGACTCCCACTTTTGCGCCACTTAATCCTCACGCCCCATGCCCTTTTTGTTTGGTTTCTTACATGAAAATTCTCCACTCGCATACTTCTCATGCTCTCTTTCTCTCCTCCTTTTCTCATAAGGCAATTTGTTAGAAGACCAAGTCAAAAGAGGAGTTAGTTTTGCTTAGGATTCTATGAGATTGAATCCTTATTGACCAAAACACCTTTCCTTGAGTGCCGCCCCAACAACTTACCATGTTTGGATATTCCTAGTCTAGAATTTTGATCTAACTTGGACTCTTCTTTTTCTCTATTTATTGGATGAATTTTATTCTTATTTTTTCATGAAATACATAGCTTTGGAAGCGGTTTGGGGTATGCAAAAATCAGAGGAAGAGGGTCCTTGGGCATGGGGGTTCCATTGGCACCAAACTAGGTGTCTAGATGAGAGAAAGGAGAAAAGGAAGAGGATCTTCTTCTAGGACTGTTTTATTTTCAATCTCTCCTTTTTTTTGAGTTTTTTTTTAGAGAGTCTCAGATCAATAAACTCTCATCTTCCTTCTCATATTTTGAAGAGTCTAAATTTTGAAGAAGGGAGCATCGGATTGACCATCGAAGAAGGATCAGCACAGTACTAGCATGTTGTGCTGATTTGCTGCATCGAACTTCAGATTAGAGATCGTAGGCTCGTGTGGATGACTCTTAGAGATCGGATGCGTGTGTGGCTCGTGACTTCATTCTCAAGCTCAGATCAGTATGTTAGAATGTCTAACTTGCTCAGATAATAGATCTGATCTATTAACTGTTAGATATATGTGCCCTAGAAGCTAGAATTGGCTGACACTTGTAATACACTTCTAGGAGAAAAATTATAATTTTGACTAATATCAATAAAATGGGTTATTTTCTATCACATATGTGTATTTAGTGTCTGTGATACATCCTTTGAGTTAATGGTAATAATAATTCATATTTTCAAGAGTTGAAAATTTAAGACATGAATAATCATTATTAACTCATAAAATGCTTCTGACCATAGGATCATCATGAGGATGGTGATTGATCTGAAAGGTTGGTGTACAATCGCTTCTCTTTAGTAGATGAGTCTTGAGTCTACGGTGTGGAGATACTGAAGTGAGAGTACAAGTACTCGTTAGAGAATGAGGGCACTGAGCGTGACCATCTCGAGTAGTCATTAGGGAGTCTACCTTCTCATCAATGACTGACTGATGCTGTAGTAGTGTGTCTGGTTCTTTGATCTGAGATGCATCAGTAGTTCACCTTGAGGGTGTTATAGTTTGACTACACCATTACTCGATCTCCTAGCCATTCGAAACCCTGAGGTGTATGTTGGCTATAGCATGTTCATTGTAGGAAACTGGATAGCATTAAGATGGAATCTATCTACCTCGGTAGTAGAGGAGCAGCCCTATGATGATCATGAGAATCAAGTCCAGAAGCCCATGGCCATGGCAGAGTGAAATAATAGAAAGAGTTTCTATTTAGATTTTCACATCAGACTCGAATCGAATGATTACATCATATGACAGAGACTAGGGTTTGACGAGTTCACCTTAACCCTAATCTGATCGGGGCTCAAGATAGAAGAACTTAATCACACAGGTAGCTGCACCAAGAGGTTCGCATTCAGCTCTGATGGGTTGCCACCATATACTGCTAGGTGTCACTGGATGGATTTTGGGAGCAATTAGAATGATTTAGATGATCGATCATTCTAGCTGTTCGAATCAGAAGAGTTCTGATCCATCGAAAGAAGTTTCGATGATGTCGATGATAGAGATCATGACATATCCCATTATCATATAGAACTGAACCTAACTAGGTCACACAAATAAGGGTTTGAATCTGGTGATCATCAATTGAACTGATCTAGTTCAATTGATCTGAATGAGATTCAATTAGGTTCAAGGAAATCGTGCTAGCACTCGATTGAACCTAACGTTCTTCTTTTACTATCATAAATAAGTTGTCCTGACTGAGCCAAAGGAGTTTGTGCTCAATCAGAGGCCTTCATATGGTCTGACTGGAGGTTGTCCAAGTCAGAAAAGGTTGTCTTATTTTGTAAGACATTATCTGCCATTTTTGGTCACCTGCCATTTCTCGTTCTTTGACTTTGGTCAAAAGTCTACCTTTGACTAGTCAAATATTGACCATTGACACTTTGACTTTTGTCCACGTATCATGCACCTATTGAAGAGCTGGTGGAGGCCTGTCCCTCTACCAGAACCTGGCAAGGAGGAGTCCCTATTGGATAGGGACTCCATCTCCTTTTTGGATTCCAATTAGAGTTCTCCTAAGAACCAACTTTGACTGATCTTAGATGCCATCTAAGGAGGAATCCAGGGGACTCTATTTCTACCAATCAGATTTAAATCTGATTTCACAAAGAGTTGTGATTGGTTGGGAAAAAGAGAAGTTGGATCATAGACAGTCTATAAATAAGACCCTGCACCCAACTCAGATTGTATGATTGTATGATTAGAGAATCACAATTCCCCACGCCCCAAGGTGGTCTCTCCCCTCTTCCTCCATGCCAAACCCACCTTCTCCCTCTCCTCTCCACGTCCAAAAGAGTTTTGGAGCTTGGTTGGTGCGATCCAGATCAGAGAAAGGCGACTGAAAGCTAGAAGGCTGCGCTGCTGCAAAGGACGACTGCTGATCTTCAAAAGGAGTTTTGAAGATCCTCCAGATCAGATCCAGATCTAATTTTTGGAGACTGTGATAGAGAAGAAGAGGATCTCTAGATCCAGCCTGAGTGGATACCGATAGAGGCCAGGCACTTGCGTGGCTTGATCCAGAACCTTCCGCTGCTTACAGGATCATCAACGGGTAATAGGATTACCCACTTCAAGGTAAATTAAATTTGATTTAATTTATCTAATTTTATTTTAATTTCTAAAATAATAATAATCAGATCTAAAATATCTTAGATCTGATCTGGATCAAAGAAAAAAATTTTTGAAATATATCTCTTGATCTGATCAGATCTGAACGAACCTGGTCCGAAAAATCAGGATTTTCCTTCAACTGGTATCAGAGCCAAGGTTCTAAAAGTATTTAGATCTAATTTTAAATTTATTTTAATTAAAAAATAAGTGATTTTAGATGTCACATGAGATGTGATCAGATCTAAAATCAGAAAAAATTAAAATTAAATGATTTGGATCTAAGATTAGAAAATATGCATGACTAGTTCTAAAATAGAATAGTTCTATAGAATAGTCTTGTATGTTTTTAATTTAATTTGATTAAATCATATTTTAGATTAATTTATTTACTATTTTTTGATATTATAATGGTTATAATAACATCTAAAAAATAGTAAATAAAAATTATTTAATTTTAAATATCATATGAGATATGATTGATGCATGTCTAGACTAGTTGTAGAATAGTTCTACATAATTATCTAGATTAGAATTTATTTTGATTAGATCAATTTAAATCTAATTTTTTAGATTATTATGAGATAATTTAGATCTGAAAATATGCATGATTCGATACATGAGATGTATGCAAAATATGCCATGATTAGATCTAATTTGTATATGAGATATATGATATAGATCTAAAACTATTTTGTAGTATTGCATGTTCCTGATTAAGGCATTCCTCTTGGCCGTCCGATCATAAGAATGAAGAAGGGTTTAAAGGCCCTCTCTTTCCATTCGATGGGGTGTTCTTATGATGTGTAGGGGTGCTGCGCGTTCGTCCTTAATCAGAAATCCAAAACTTACTTTCTGCAAAATCCTAGATCCTGAAACCCTAGGATTTATTGTGCATATTTTGTTTATGAACCCTACTTAATTAAAAATTAAGATTATGGAATATTAATTAGATCTAAAATTGAGAATTTTAGATCTAAGACATATTCATAATACTGGGTTCGGGCTTGGGTAGCTCAATTAGGTCTAAGCGGTTGATCAAACCGAATCAAGAGTTGGTTAGATGGGATCAACAATGCTTAAATTGACCAGCCTAATAGGATTAAGTCTGGGTCAAGATCGAGTCACGATCAAGCAAGACCTAATTAGGCTCAGAGGTTAGAGTCTGGATTGTAGGCTAACCCAATTGGTTCTGACTCAACAATTTGGTGTCTAAGGTAAGTTTGGCACATACGACCGACTGGTTTTTAATTGGAAGCTACTCGACCTGAATGCGTTCTTGTACGAGTTAATGGCATATTCCTTCCACCGATCTCACTTACCTGGCCATATCTGTTGACACAGTTCTGATCTGAGGTGGTCAATAATCCGAGCTAACCCATGCCACTAGGTTAGTCATAATTGTTATGACTATGATAAGTCTAGTTTAATGAGACCTGAATCAATTCTTCCTAAGAAAAGATTAAGTCTGAGGTCTTCCACCATTGTAGATGTGCGGGCCCTTCCCGGGGTTGATTGTTCTCGGCTGGATACAGTGGCTCAGTTGCACCGAAAAGATGCAACCATGTCTATTAGGCATTGGATGCTATGGGCTGGAGGATGAGTTGGGCTCAATATTCCGGATACGGTGAGAGACTCAATTAGGAACCCAGTCTATGCAAATGGTGGGTCTGACTTAACTAAGGAGTGGATCAATATTTCGGATACGGTGAGATTCATGAATTAGAGACCAAGTTTGGGTGCACCATGATTAGAGAATCATTGAACAAGAGTTGTTCACTCATTGGCTAACCCATCACCAATAACTGTTAGGTGAGGTGATGAGTCAGTTGGTGAGACCGCACCACCCACTAGAAATCATTAATCATGGAGATTTTTGCATCTCTACAGAGGGAGTGTAGGGATCCGAGAAAATAGTGGGAAGCTAATTTATTTAAAAATAAAATTCCTAAATAAATTGGTCAAGTCATAATTATAGTATCTAACTAGAATCTTTGACTCTCTACAGAAAAATGTCTGCGTCCAACCCATTAGCACGTATCCTGGACACACATAGACTGACCGGACCCAATTATAAAGATTGGCTCAGGAACTACAAAATTATTTTGGGATTTCGAGAAGTTAACCCATGTTTTGGACCAGGACCCTCCCACCTTACCAGCCCGTCCATCTATTGAACAGAGAGCATCTCTGAAAAAATGGATAGACGAAGATAATAAGGCCAGATATTACATGTTGGGCTCGATGTCTGATGAGCTCCAGCGCCAACATGAAGATATCGGGACTGCTCGCCAAATGTTGGCTCACCTATAGGAGATGTTTGGTGAACAGAGTCGCGCAGCCAAGTATCAAGTCACGAAATGACTTTTTAAGGCTAAGATGCATGATGGGCAGTCAGTCCAAGATCACTGTCTGACAATGATCAAGGACATGGAAGAGCTTGAGAAGCTCGGTGTGAAGTTAGACTTGGACCTGCAGAACGATATTATTCTGCAATCCTTGACTGATGCATATGGGCAATTCATCATGAATTACCACATGCATAAACTTCAAAATTCCTTGGCCGAATTAATGAATATGCTGGTTACCGCTGAGCTTTCTATGAAAGGTTCTAAAGGCTCAGTTCTTGCTATGGAACGGACTTCTTCCAAAAGAAAGTCTTATGGAAAGAAAAAGAAGTCTGTGAAAAAGCAGAAGGTGGAAGGAACAAAGAAGAAGAAGGCAGAGCCGAAGAAAAAGGCCGATGTCAAAGGAAAGTATTTTCCATTGCAACAGCGACGGCCATTGGAAGCGGAACTGCCCTACTTACCTGGCCACCCTGAAGAACAAGAAGGAAGGTCCTTCTGGAGGTATGCTCGTTATTGAGTCTAACCTTATGATTTCTTCTGCATCCAGTTGGGTGCTTGACTCTGGTTCTAGTGCTCATCTGTGCACTTCCATGCAGGGTCTTGAGGATAGCAGGAGGTTGAGGGATGGAGACATGATCCTACGCATCGGTAATGGAGCAAGAGTTGCTGCAGTAGCCGTGGGAACATACCCTCTTCGATTACCATCTGGTTTAGACTTAGTTTTGAAAGACTGTTATTATGTGCCTGCAGCTAGCAGGAATTTGATTTCTGTTTCATGCTTAGCACAAGAAGGCTATGTGATTACCTTCTTTAAGGACCATTGTAACATTCTTTATGAAAGAAATAAAATTGCAAATGGTTTTCTTATTAATGGTCTTTATCAGCTACATATTGATGTACCTATTCTAACTATCGAGCAAAACGTGAATGCCAAACGACCTAGGGATAGTCCAAATGATAGGATATCTATGGCACCTAAGATTAGGTCATATAGCAGAAGATAGGATCAACAAATTGGAGAAAAATGGGCTATTGAGTCCATTGACTTTCGAGTCATATCCAACTTGTGAATCTTATCTTCAGGGCAAAATGACCAAACTCCCTTTTGTTGGACATGGGGAAAGGGCCACAGATCTCCTTGCCCTAGTACATACTGATGTGTGCGGCCCATTTGATGTGCCGGCTAGAGGCAATTTTGTCTACTTCATTACCTTTACCGATGATCTGTCTAGGTATGGGTATGTGTATCTTATGAGACACAAGTCTGAAGCTTTTGAAAAGTTCAAAGAATTCAGACATGAAGTAGAAAAACAAACTGAAAAACCCATTAAGGTTCTTCGATCAGATCGAGGAGGTGAATACCTTAGCCAAAAATTCCTAGACTATCTCAAGAAAAATGGCATAGTCTCTCAATGGACTCCACCAGGAACACCTCAACTCAATGGGAGTTTCAGAACAGAATGGAGAAATCGGACTCTATTGGATATGGTTCGATCCATGATGAGCTTCACAGACCTCCCTGATTTTCTTTGGGGACATTCATTGTTAACTTCAATTTATCTACTGAATAGGGTTCCCTCTAAAACCGTTCCTACCACACCGTATGAGATATGGCATGGTAAGAAACCAAGTCTGAGTCATCTCAGAATTTGGGGTTGTCCGGCTCATGTCAAAAGACAACAAGCGGACAAGTTAGAGTTTAGGTCCTTTCAGAGCTCGATTCATAGGATATCCTAAAGAGTCATTAGGATACTATTTCTACATTCCAGAAGACCACAATGTGATTGTGAGTCGACATGCCATCTTTCTTGAAAAATAGTTTATTCAAGATAGCGGCATTGGAAAGCAGATTCAAGCTTGATGAGAAAGTCTCACAAGTACAACGAGCTAAGGACCAATTGGAACCAAATCAGGTTGAGCCAATAAGAACACTACCTCCTCCACCTCGTAGATCGGAAAGAGTTTTCCATCCCCCTGAAAGATACTTAGGTATTATTTCAGAGGAAGTAGAGGAAAATGTTCCTCGTAGGTAATGGTGCTCAATGGTGATGATCCCAAAACCTACAACGAGGCGATATCAGATATCGACTCCGAGAAATGGCTAGAGGCAATGCAGTCAGAAATTGACTCGATGCACTCAAACCAAGTCTGGACCTTGGTAGATCCACCAGAAGGTATAGTACCTATTGGGTGTAAATGGATCTTCAAGAGAAAGATTGGTGCAGATGGGAATGTGGAGACATTCAAGGCTAGACTAGTGGCAAAAGGTTATAGTCAATGCGAAGGCATTGACTATCAGGATACCTTTTCTCCAGTGGCTATGCTAAAATCCATCCGCACATTGCTTGCCGTTGCAGCCTATTTCGATTATGAAATATGGCAAATGGACGTGAAAACGGCATTCTTAAATGGATATCTTGAGGAAGATATCTATATGGAACAGCCGCTAGGTTTCACATCCAGTGATACTGATCACAAGGTTTGCAAGCTGCAAAGGTCCATATATGGACTTAAGCAAGCATCTCGGAGCTGGAACACTCATTTCAATGATGTGATCAAAATGTTTGGTTTCATCAAAAATGAAGAGGAACCATGTGTCTTCAAAAAGGTCAGTGGGAGCGCTGTTGTCTTCCTCGTATTGTACGTGGATGACATCCTCCTTATTGGGAATGATATTCCCATGATGACAACAGTCAAATTATGGTTGTCCAAGGAATTCTCCATGAAAGACCTAGGTGAAGCATCCTTTATTCTAGGAATTAAGGTCTATAGGGATAGACCGAATAGGATGCTAGGACTTTCACAGAAGATGTACATAGAGAAAGTACTAAAGAGGTTTAGTATGGAAAACTCTAAGAGGGGATTAATACCCTTCAGACATGGTATTCATCTTTCCAAGAAGATGTGCCCTAGCACACCTGAGGAAATAGAATGCATGAGCAAGATCCCTTATGCTTCTGCAATAGGGAGCCTCATGTATGCCATGCTATGTACACGACCTGATATAGCCCATGCTGTGAGTGTCACAAGCAGATATCAGTCAAATCCAGGTGAAGAACACTGGACTTCTGTGAAATGTATCCTTAAGTACTTGAGAAGAACTAAGGATATGATGTTGGTCTTTGGTAATGGAGAACTCCAAGTCCAGGGATACACAGACTCGGATTTCATGTCCGATATAGATGATCGAAAGTCGACATCTGGAAGTCTGTTTGTGTGCAATGGTGGTGCTGTCAGCTGGAAGAGTTCCAAGCAAACCGTGATAGCAGATTCCACCATGGAAGCAGAATATATCGCTGCATCAGAGGCTGCGAAGGAAGCATTCTGGTACAAGAAGTTTGCTGCAGAAATTAGAGTAATGCCATCAGATGCCATTCCTCTATACTGCGACAACAATGGCGCCATAGCCCTTGCTAAGGAGCCAAGGTCTCACCAGAAATCCAAGCACATTGAGCGGCGATACCACCTCATCCACGATTACCTCGAGAAGGGTTATGTCGAGGTCAAGAGAGTCAACTCCATAGATAATGTGGCAGACCCACTTACAAAGCCGTTGGGCCAGCAGAAGATCGAAGCCCACCTTGAGAAGATGGGACTTAGACTTGTAGCCAATTGGCTTTAGGACAAGTGGGAGATTGTTAGATATATGTGCCCTAGAAGCCAGAATTGGCTGACACTTGTAATACACTTCTAGGGGCAAAATTATAATTTTGACTAATATCAATAAAATGGGATTATTTTCTATCACATATGTGTATTTAGTGTCTGTGATACATCCTTTGAGTTAATGGTAATGATAATTCATATTTTCAAGAGTTGAAAATTTAAGACATGAATAATCATTATTAACTCATAAAATGCTCCCGACCATAGGATCATCATGAGGATGGTGATTGATCCTGGAAGGTTGGTGTACAATCGCTTCTCTTTAGTAGATGAGTCTTGAGTCTACGGTGTGGAGACACCGGAGCGAGAGTACAGGTACTCGTTAGAGAACGAGGGCACTGAGCGTGACCACCTCGAGTAGTCATTAGGGAGTCTACCTTCTCGTCAATGACTGACTCGATGCTGCAGTAGTGTGTCTGGTTCTTTGACCTGAGGATGCATCGGACAGTTCACCTTGAGGGTGTTATAGTTTGACTACACCATTACTCGATCTCCTAGCCATATGGAAATCCTGAGGTGTATGTTGGCTATAGCATGTTCATTGTAGGAACTGGATAGCATCAAGATGGAATCTATCTACCTCGGTGGTAGAGGAGCAGCCCTATGATGATCATGAGAATCAAGTCCAGAAGCCCATGGCCATGGCAGAGTGAAATAATAGAAAGAGTTTCTATTTAGATTTTCACATCGGACTCGAATCGAATGATTACATCATATGACAGAGACTAGGGTTTGACGAGTTCACCTTAACCCTAATCTGATCGGGGCTCAAGATAGAAGAACTTAATCACACAAGTAGCTGCACCAAGAGGTTCGCATTCAGCTCTGATGGGTTGCCACCATATACTGCTAGGTGTCACTGGTGGATTTTGGGAGCAATTAGAATGATTTAGATGATCGATCATTCTAGCTGTTCGAATCAGAAGAGTTCTGATCCATCGAAAGGAGTTTCGATGATGTCGATGATAGAGATCATGACATATCCCATTACCATACAGAACTGAACCTAACTGGGTCACACAAACAAGGGTTTGAATCTGGTGATCATCAATTGAACTGATCTAGTTCAATTGATCTGAATGAGATTCAATTAGGTTCAAGGAAATCGTGCTAGCACTCGATTGAACCTAACGTTCTTCTTTTACTATCATAAATAAGTTATCCTGACTGAGCCAAAGGAGTTTGTGCTCAATCAGAGGCCTTCATATGGTCTGACTGGAGGTTGTCCAAGTTAGAAAAGGTTGTCTTATTTTGTAAGACATTACCTGCCATTTTTGGTCACCTGCCATTTCTCGTTCTTTGACTTTGGTCAAAAGTCTACCTTTGACTGGTCAAATGTTGACCATTGACACTTTGACTTCTGTCCACATGTCACGCACCTATTGGAGAGCTGGTGGGGGCCTGTCCCTCCTACCAAGAACCTGGCAAGAAAGAGGGCGCACGCCACCCTTGGCGTGTGCCCAAGCTGGAGGCACCCAGGAGTTCCTGTTGGATAGGGACTCCATCTCCTTTTTGGATTCCAATTAGAGTTCTCCTAAGAACCAACTTTGACTGGTCTTAGGTGCCATCTAAGGAGGAATCCAGGGGACTCTATTTCCACCAATTAGATTTAAATCTGATTTCACAAAGTGTTGTGATTGATTGGGAAAAAGAGAAGTTGGATCATAAACAGTCTATAAATAAGACCCTACACCCAACTCAGATTGTATGATTGTATGATTAGAGAATCAGAATTCCCCATGCCCCAAGGCTGCCTCTCCCCTCTTCCTCCATGCCAAACCCACCTTCTCCCTCTCCTCTCCATGTCCAAAAGAGTTTTGGATCTTGGTTGGTGCGATCCAGATGAGAGAAAGGCGACTGAAATCTAGAAGGCTGCGCTGCTGCAAAGGACGACTACTGATCTTCAAAAGGAGTTTTGAAGATCCTCCATATTAGATCTAGATCTGATTTTTGGAGATGTGATAGAGAAAAAGAGGATCTCCAGATCTAACTCGAGTAGATATCGATAGAGGTCAGACACTTGCATGGCTTGATCCAGAACCTTTCGCTGTTTACAGAATCATCAACGGGTAATAGGATTACCCACTTCAAGATAAATTTAATTTGATTTAATTTATTTAATTTTATTTTAATTTTTAAAATAATAATAATTAGATCTAAAATATCTTAGATCTGATCTGGATTAAAGAAAAATATTTTTGAAATATATCTCTTGATCTAATCAGATCTGAATGAACCTGGTCCGGAAAATCAGGATTTTCCTTCATTAACTTCATACCTGCATTTGATGTACTGTAGATCTAGGTTGATTTGATTAACCTTTTACTTTCTTATTTAATTTTAATTTTTGATTTAATATCATACCTTGATCATATAATAGATCTGAGATCTAGGTATTTATATATTTATTTAAATAAATATTTGATTTATTTGATCATATAATAGGAAATTTCTTGGTGAAGGAACTGTTACATCAAAGGTTAAACTTGATGAAGTTCAATAGGAAGAAAGTCCGACACAGAATGTTGAATCTAATTTGGATTTGATCAGATTAGATCCGAAGCCTAATGAACCCACACCATTAAGACGATCCAGTAGAGTACCGTACCATCCGGATAGATACTATGGATTCTTGGTCCAAGATGGTGATCCCATCGAACTTGATGAGAATGATGAGGATTCGATCACTTATATGGATGCGATGCAGAGATGTGACTCTAAGAAATGGCTAGAAGCCATGAGATCCAAAATGAATTTCATGAAGGTCAATGATGTATAGACATTAGTTGACCCACTTGAAGGGGTTAAATCCATTGGGTGTAAATGGATCTTCAAAAGAAAGAGGGGTGCAGATGAAAAGGTGGAGACCTATAAAGTCTGTATGATTGTCAAGGAATATTGTCAACATTATGGTATTGACTATGATGAGACATTCTCTCCTATGGCAATGCTCAAGTCTATTCGGATCATGCTTGCCATTGCTATCCATCTGGACTATGAGATCTAGCAGATGGATGTGAAGATAGCTTTCCTAAATGAAGAGCTGACTGAAGAGGTGTATATGATATAACTTGAAGGATTCACATCCATAGATGAGTCCAAGATATGCAAGCTTCAGAGATCCATTTATGGATTGAAGTAGGCATCTCGGAGTTGGAACATACATTTTGATAAAGTGATCAAAATGTATGGCTTCATTAAGAACGGAGAAGAACCCTACATTTACAAATGGGCAAATGGTCCAGCAGTGGTATTCCTTATTTTGTACGTGAATGACATTTTCTTAATCGAAAATGATATCCCTGTACCATAAGGAATAAAGTCTGGTTGTCATCATAGTTCTCCATGAAGGACTTGAGTGAAGTATCCTACATCCTAGTGATGAAGATCTATAGGGATAGATTTAAAAGGATGCTTGGTATATCTCAGTCCACATACATAGAAACTATGTTGAAGAGGTTCAGCATGGAGAATTCCAAAAAGGGCTATCTTTCGATAGGCCAAGAAATTTCTCTCTCTAAGAAGGATTGTCCGACAACTCCTGAAGAGAGAGAGCATATGAGTAAAATCCCATATGCTTCGACAGTGGAGTCTATTATATATGCAATGACATGTACGAGATCAAATGTAGCATACTCACCAGGAGTGATGAGTAGATACCAGCCTGACCCTAGAGAAAATCACTGAAAAATGGTTAAAACCATCCTTAAGTATTTGAAAATTATTAAGGGCCAATGGTTGGTTTATGGTGAGTCAGATCTGAAGCTTGTGGGGTTTATAGACTCCAGCTTTCAATCTGACCATGATGACAGTAAAAATGTGTCAGAGTATATTTTTACTCTAAATGGTGAAGTCATCTGATGGAAAAGTTTCAAGCAGCATACAGTGGCTGACTCTGTTTACGAAGCAGAGTACATGGTAGCATTAGATGCAGCAAAAAAAGTTGTGTGGCTAAGAAAGTTCATTACCGAGCTCGAAGTAGCACCCTCCATTGATGGTACAGTCCTGCTCTACTATGACAGCACTAGCGCCATAGCTCAAGCAAAGAAATCAAAGGCACACCAATGGACAAAGGACATTCTGTGCCGCTTTCATTTGGTCCATGAAATTATGGATCATGGTGATGTCGATCTTCAGAAGATCGACAGAAAGGAGAACTTAGTCGACCCCTTCACTAAAACCCTGGCAATTAAGGAGTTCGACAACCATAAGTCAAAGATGGATATTAGATACTATGCCAAGTGGCTTTAGGACAAGTGGGAGTTGTTGGGAATTCTATCCTAAAGCCAATCGTTAGCCTATTGACGTTTGAGCTATTTTGTAATTATAATTAACTTATTAATTAATAAAAATATTTTGACATCCTTTTCATCATAAGTTTACATCTTCTAATGAACTCCATTATTGTGATGAAGTCCTTAGGACTGTTTAGTTTCAATAAAGAGAGGATTTATTGATTAATCCTTAAATTTGTTCATGACCAAATGATAGGTTGTTAATTAGGACAACAGCGTCTATCGAGAATAGGTCACTATATGCCAAATAGATTGGTTGTCCTCTTAACCAAGGAGAGTGGAGACACTGGTATGGTATGCAGGTGAGATGTATGGGTACATCGTCATTGAATGTGACCAACTCTAGAGCATTCTGCTGTCGAGAATATCTCTGATGGGATATAGGTATAAGTATCCCTTAGACCTAAGATCACCTCAGTGACTTGCAAGTAGCTCACTATGCTTTAGTACTGGACTAATTGAGATTCTAATTCAGCAATAGAAGGCTTCTGGGCACAGTTAAGTACTTGCAAAGTTGGAGTGTGACCAAGATGGAATTGACCACTCCAAGTGTTGGAGAAGAATGTATCACTATATTTTAATATAGCAAAATCATGGCCAGGGTAATCCATCAGATGGATTTGATATTTTGAAATACAATGTGGACAACCTGATCAAAGTTGATAGTTGAAGTCTGAGGTATCCTACGACCATTATGGTCAAGGGGATGAATTATATGGAAACTATATCCACATGGGTTCTAAGGATGGTGTTCTACACTTTTGACCTATCCAATCATCGGATATCATTGCTAGATGGTCACTTCGATTAGTATAAAAATTTATTATTGTGCTATCGGCTTAGGTTCGGACCTATGAGGTCATACACATTAGAGCTTACGATCTGATTGGATGGTTGATCAATGATTAAGAATCATTCTAGGGTTAAACAATCAATACAATTGGTGTTTAACCTAGTGCAAGTATTGCAGGAGGATCGATTAGCAATTGAATTGCTAATTGGCTTAATTTGATTAATCTAATAGGCTGAGATTAAGTCTAGTTAAATATGATTTAATTAGATTTGATTTGGGCTTGATTAGATTAAGTACAATTGATTTATTGGATAAGCCAAGTGCAAGAAAGAACTAGTCCTTGTCTAACTAGGACTCGGATTAACCTAATTTTCTAATTTGATTAGAAAATAAATTAGAATTAAATCTAATTTAATCTGATTTAATTAAGTTCTTAAATGGGTTAGGATCTTATTTAATTGGGTTGGTTTAATCTTGATTTTATTTGGTTAAAAGATCTTGTTTGATCAAGTCAAAATAGGAGTCCTAGTGTGACTAGGACTTCCTATCACTTGCGCCACTTAATCCTCACGCCCCATGCCCTTTTTGTTTTGTTTCTTACGTGAAAATTCTCCACTCCCATGGCTTCTTATGCCCTCTTTCTCTCCTCCTTTTCTCATAAGATAATTTGTTGGAAGACCAAGTCAAAAGAGGAGTTAGTTTTGCTTAGAATTCTATGAGATAGAATTCTTGTTGACCAAAATACCTTTCCTTGAGTGCCGCCCCAACAACTTCCCATGTTTGGATATTCCTAGTCTAGGATTTTGATCTAACTTGGACTCTTCTTTTTCTTTATTTATTGAACAAATTTTGTTCTAATTTTTCATGGAATATAGAGCTTTGGGAGAGGTTTGGGGTGTGCAAAAATCAGAGGAAGAGGGTCCTAAGGCGTGGGGATTCCATAGGCACCAAACTAGGTGTCTAGGTGAGAGAAAAAAGAAGAAGAAGAGGGTCTAGTTCTAGGGCTATTTTATTTTCAATCTCTCCTCCTTTTTTTTGAATTTTTTTTAAGAGAGTCTTAGATCAGTAAACTCTCATCTTTCTTCTCATATTTTGGAGAGTCCAAATTTCGAAGAAGAGAGCATTGGATCGACCGTCAAAGAAGGATCAGCACGGTACTAGCATGCTATGTTAATTTTCTATATTGAACTTCATATCAGAGATCGTAGGCTCGTATGGATGACTCCTAGAGGTCGGATGTGTGTGCGGCTTATGACTTCATCCTCAAGCCTGGATCAGCAAGTTAGAACATCTAACTTGCTTAGCTAATAGATCTGATCTATTAACTTCATACCTATATTTGATGTAGTGTAGATCTAGATTGATTTGATCAATCTTTTACTTTCTTATTTGATTTTAATTTTTGATTTAATATCATGTCTTGATCATGTAACAAATCTGAGATCTAAGTATTTACATGTTTATTTAAATAAATCATTAATTTATTTAAGTCTTTCACCGTAAGATCTTGAAAAAGTTTTCAAGATCTACCTATAAAATCTTAGATCTAGTTCCTTCAAGCATCACTATGGAGGACTGGACTGTCATATGCCGCATGTACGAGAATCCAGCATATCAGCTAACTTCTTTTTTTTAGAATTTAGTAATTAAATATTTTTTTTTTAAATTTAGTTATTTGTTGACTAATTTGAATATTAACTATACAGGATTGATGTGCCAAAAATGCCGCAAATTGGGCGAGATAGATAGTCTCACATTGTGGAGATTCAAGGCCATTCGTTAGCCATATAGAGCAGATGGTAAGTAATTTCTATTTATTATATATTAACTTTTTAACTATTTAAAAATATTATTAATTTTTCTTAAATTATAGAGAGATGTAGAGAGTGGCGAGCTTCCTGGTAAGATTGAGATCTACCAGCGCACACATCAGTGACGGTCAGGGGGCTGGATGACCAGGAGCCAGGAGCTTTATATAAGTTCTTCTAACTATTTTTTCATTTATATTTTGATTTTTAGTACAAACTTAGAATAGTTATAAATTTAATTTTCAGGATCGTATGATAGACATTAGATCCTAGCTTATCCTAGAGGGCTCGACCGCACCCATAGATGAGGATATCTGTGATTGGATGCTTGGTACGAGATCCTATTATGTTAGGAGGCTAGGGCATGAGATCTAAGCTCCTACGTCTTCACGTCCATCCTGGGCTAACATCCATGCTACCTATGATGTTCGACTGATGGAGATACAGAGACAGACTACTGAGGATCGGGAGTAGGCTGCTGAGTTGATTGCATGCACCGATCAATACCAACTATTCCAGATGCAGATGATGGAGTAGATGGCATAGATGGAGCAGATGATGAGCAGGTAGCAGCAGGCCAGTCCAAGCTTCTCTAAGCACTTTGCTTTTCCTTGGGCCCATTCTTCTTCTCCAGATATTGTCGGTGCTTGATGGTCGACTGCCTATTTTTATATATTTTTATTATTATTTTGAATATTTTATATTTATAAAAATACTTTCTATAATTATATTTTTATATAATGAAAAAAATTTATTTATGGATGAATGAAATGATGAAATTTATTTATGGATGAAATAATGAAATTTTTATGGATTTTTTATTTTATTTTTAAAATTATAATAATTAAAATAAAAAAATAAAAAAATTATAAATTTTTTTAAAAAATAAATTATGGTAAAATTATTTATGATGGAAATATATCCATCATAAATAATTAATTATCTATGTCAGAAATAATCCATCATAGATAATAGAATTATTTATGATGGATATATTTTTATTGTAAATAATTATCAATGATGAAAATAATCCATCATAAATAATAATTATCTACGATGAAATTTTCTATGATGAAAATTATTCATCACAAATAGCAATTATCTATGATGGATTATTTACATTGTAGATAATTAATTATTTCTAATGTATTATATTCATCGGTAAAAAAATTATTTACAACATAACAAAAAAAATTCCATCACCAATAATTTCATCATCGATAATTTAAGAAATAAAAAAATTTTACCAATAAAAATTTTTCATCATAAAAAATATTTTAGTGATGAAAATATTTTTTTCATTGCTAATCAGTATCTAGGATCCCATTTTTTGTGATGAAGAATTAGCGATGAAATTTTCGTCGCTAATAACTATTCATAATAAAAAATAATTTTTTGTAATAAAATTTTTGCATTGCAAAAAATATGTTCTATTGTAGTGATCATCATCCATTTCTCAAGTCCAAACCATCCATCTATAAGAATTAGCTCCTTTTACTTCATTAGATACTTGATATACCTGCGAAAATTAGTTTCTAGTTTTTAGTATCTAAGCTATCTTGGATCCATTCAGGTTATAGTGTATGATTTCTTTTAAAATCTAAATTTATTTAAGCAAAATATATCTAACTTTTTAATATTATATTCTAAAATTTTGTGCCTTATCTTATTATATTTAAAACATATAATAAAATGATTTTAAAATGAAGCTTTGCTAAATATATTCTTCATAAATTTTTATTTTTTTAATAAATTATAATTAATTTTAGCTTTATCAAAACTAGCTTTTTCATTAATTAAAATAGATTGAATCTTTTGAGAGCTAATTATAAACTTGTTAAGTATAAGCTTTAATGTTGTAATCTCTTTTTTTAATTTCATATTTTTTCCAAAAGAGATTTTTTTCTTTCAATGAATTTTTCTTCAAAAGAAAATTTTGATTTTTCAGATTCTTCATTCAACTTATAATTTTCTTCAACTAAATTATTTTTAGATTTACAAAGTATTTATTTTTCTTTAGTTAAAGAATTTTTTTCTCTTAAAAGATCTTCTTTTTCTATCAATGTTTTATTTTTCTCTTAAGCCAAAAATTGATTAGGCATTTTAATTTCTTTATTTTTAGCCACAACTTTTTAAATTCATCCACTAAATCATTGAAGGCTTCAAACAACTTATTAAAAATAAACTCAAAAGAGTTTTCAAAATTTACCTCATCCTTAATGGCTATGAGGTAAAGATTTGCCGCTTCCTCGTTCTCATCCAAACTTAATAAATTACTATCTCCCCAAATGCCTAGCATTGCTTTTTCTTGGTCCTTTTGGGGTACTTTTTGAGTAAAAGGCAATCCAGCTTGTATTGTCCCCACTTATTATAATTGTAGCAAGTGATATTTTTCTTTTCCTTCTCTTTATTGTTTTCCTTCTTCTTCAAACGTTTCTTCCTGAAAAACTTTTTGAACTTTCTTATGAGTAGCACAATATCCTTATTATCATTTTCACTCTCTTCTTCATCTTCATCTTCATTTGACTCATCGCTTTCCTCAAAATATGAGTAGATTTGAAGGCAATGGTTTTCTTTTTCTTTAGCTCCTCTTGTTCTTCCTTTTGAGGCATGTTTAACTCATGAGTCATGAACCTATCAACTCCTCTATGGCTAGCTTGGTAAGATCTTTAGCTTCTTGTATGGCTATCACTTTCGCTTTCCATTTCTTTAACAAATACCTTAAAATCTTGCAAATAAGTTCATAGTTAGTATAGACTTTGCTGAGACCATTTAAAATGTTAATAATATCAGTAAAATTGAAAAACATATCATAAATAGACTCATATTTTTTAAATTTTAAATACTTTATATTTGTAAATAAGTCAATTAATTTTGGACTCCTTAACTTATTTTCTCATGAGTTATTTCTAATCCTTCCCAAATTTCTTTGGTTAATGAACAAGTTGATATTCTATTGAATTCATGTACATTAGGAGAGCAATAAAGTACATTGATGGCTTTAGCATTTAATTAAGCCATATTTTTATAATATTCATCTAAATTTTTTTCTAGCTTGGGAAGAGACATATGGGTGTGCGTGGTTCTCTAGTTATGACTTCCTATATATCATAATCTAAAGCTTGCATGAAAATCTTCATTCTAGCTTTCAAAAAATATAATTTGATCTATTAAATAGAGATGGCCTCAAGGTTGATTGTCCTTCGAAAAATGAGAAACCAACTAAGATTGCTATGATTTTTAGCTCTTAGACCGCTACATCAACAATCAAATATTAAAGCACCCACTTTGATACAAATTACTGCCTAGAGGTAGCAACCCGAGAGGGGGGAGAGGGGGGGGGCTGAATTGAGTTCTTCAAAAATTTTTAGTCAAATTAAACTTTACACAATGATGTGCTTGAAATAACTTAACCTAACTTAGTATAATTATGTAGTATATGCAACAAAATCAAATATGTATTAAGCAGAGCAAGAGTTAAACAATTTCATCAAGCAATGCTATAATTAAAATAGTGCTTAGGGAGAAATTAAAACTAAGTAAAGCAATAATGAAAGCAAAAAATCAAAGCACACGACAAACATACTCAAATTTATAGTGATTCGGTGCAACCCCACACCCAAGTCCACTCTCCAAGTTTTTTTTGAAAATTTTATTACAATCCTCTTGATTATAGTATGTTTATTTTTTTGGGCATACAAATAAACCCAGTTGATTTTCAGGGATCACCAACTAAAATCTTACACTGATTGTTTTTGGGCTCACAATCAACCTAGTTGGTTTTACAAACTCATTAACCACAACCTGTTGTGATCCATGGTACCGCTCTGATACTAAATGCTGGTGCATCATCCTGGCATCACCTAGCTCTAATACCATGTTGCAGAAATCCCTGATCTTTAGCATAGATATGGAGAGACCTTCATTCTCTACGGACAGCATATCATAAATCCATCATTTAGATCTATTCTGCGGCACCTCCCTATTAGGGCTTGAGGGAGGTGCCCCCTCTCTCTAGGGCTTCTTCAAGAACCTAGGGCAACAACACTAAAGAGAAGAGAGAAAAGAGATTAAGAGAGAAAAGACCTGTATTCACTACACCATTGAAAATTCTAATACAGTCTATATATTTATACATAGCCATTAGGTCCGACCAAAAATTTTTCTGGCTAACTCAATACATAAAAGCACTCATCGAGCCCATGTACATCCATGTCTCCCATGCTCTCATCCTCTGGATCTAAACCTGACCCATATATGAGTTAGCCCCCTTAAGTCTCTCAAACCAGGCCTTAAGACCCTTAGAATAAGTTTCTATCCTAGTCCCAAATAGACCCTCCGTGTAACTCTGTCCATGTACTGAGCTGGGTCAGTCTCAGCACTAAGCTAGCTAACCTAAGACTGGATTAACTCAGTTTTAGATTGAGCCAATTTAGTTGCATACCATGCTTGCAGTTTTGAATACACACCTTTCTATTTAGCTTGTTCATTAAGACTTAGCTGATTCAATTTTAGACTAGGCTAGCTAACCTATAAAAATTATCTTCTCTATAGTCTTCATCCCTTGGCTTTGATTTCTTACTCCATCTTATGTCCTAGATCTCTAAAGCACCAACTAAGTCCCTCAAGATCCTCAACACCTGAACCTCAAACTCATGAAGATCTAAACACCACCTCCACCCTAGGACAACTTCTATCCTAACCCTAGGATCACACCTATCCTAGATTCTCGGAGTCAAGACCCTGACTCCTCCCATGGCCTCCCAACATTTGAGAGCACCACCAATCCTCACAATCTAAACCTTGGTACCCTAAGCCTTAGCAAACCCATTAGTAATGCCCTCCCTTGACTGTTGCACCATCGAGTCTCTCTCAACCCCATGCCTTTAGGAAAGTACTACTGTAGCACTCTAATGCTACATATCTTGTCTCAATACCACCTCCCATAGATATTCAGATTCTCTTTTGCTATATCAAATATTAAGAAAAATGCCTCAAATTCTCTTATATTAAGCCCATAGTGAGGTCTAGAATGATGAACAGAGTCCAACGAGCCCAAGAATACCTTAATCGGAGTTCGGATGGCAAAGATACGTGCGAAAGAAACATGCAAAGCATCTGATGGATCGCCAAAGTGGGGCCCATGTTGGTAGGCCAATCGACGCATGACCCAGGCATGTGAGCCTACTGGGGTTGGCCTAGGCATGCACTAGCATGCGGGTGCAACCCAGTGGCCCTACGTGGCCAAGCACGGGCGTGTGGCCCAGGCACGAGCGCATGGCCCAGTGCGGGTGCGTCGGCGCACGGCCCAAGTCGAGCACGCATGGGCGCAGCCCAGGCCCAGGCACGCACACACACGGGCACAGCCTGGGCCCAAACAGCCTCACAGATGCGCGGGGGAGTCCTTTCTCCATGCGAACTATGCGCGGTCCTTCTCCATTTTTGCTTGGGTTTTGGGCTATGACCATGGCTATTGAAGTAGTAGATCGAGAAAAGTAGAAGGCATGGCTTAGTAGAAGGGCCATGACTTAAGGTAGAAGGTATGGCTTGGTGAATTTGAGAGAGCCTGAGATGATTGGAGTAGAGAGAAGGACGTTAGCAACAGCAGGAGCAGGGACTTCGGGCAGACAGCTAGGTGATGGACTATGATCATTTCAAGGGGTCTCCAAGAGAGTGTTTGGTAAGGATAACTTCTTATTGAGAGGATTGTATACGTGAGTTAAGATAGGGTAATCTCCTCTTGTATCTCTTCCTTTTTCATAGTAAAGTTCTACATGCCCTATGGAGGTGAGCTTTTAGGCTGATCCATGTACTTGATTGTTCTCATTTTGGTTTTCTTCTTTCTTTCTATCACAATCTACTAGTACTAGATCCTTAACAAGTGGTATCAAAGTATGTTGATACTCCCAATAATTGGTATCAGAGCCCAGACAGTACCAAAGTGCAGATTGCAATAGTAGTGATAGAGATTGAAGAATATGGAGAAGGCAAGTGCAATCAAGATAGAGATCAACAGATTTGATGGGAAGGGCAATTTCTCCTTATGGCAAGCAAGGGTAAAGGATGTCCTCATCCAACATGGTTTCATCGATGCTCTCTTGTATGATAAAATGCTAGCCACCACATAGGTGAAGGATTGAAAACAGATCTAGATGCAGGCGGTGAGCATGATCCGCTTGTACCTAGTGGATGATGTAGTGATTCATATACTTGGTGAGACTTCTTCGACAACACTATGGTCGATGCTTGAGGAGTTGTACACGGCAAAGTCTCTCACCAATACCCTCTTTCTTTGAAGGTAGTTCTATCAGCTGTAGATGGATGAAGGTCAGAGCGTATGGGAACATCTATCCAACTTCCAAAAGATCCTCGCCGACCTCCTCAGCATTGACAAAAAAGTTGAGGAGAAGATCAGGGCATTGATCTTGCTAGCATCGCTTTCTCCTTCGTATGAGTCCTTGGTGACTGCTCTTCTTGTGAGGAAGAGCACCATCAAGATGGATGAGGTCACTGCAATAATACTCCAGAATGAAATTCTTAGTAGGAAGAACCTAGCTTTGAGCTCAGATGGCGGCAGCTCAGCTTTAGTGATTTTTGAAGGAGCAGGAGGTAGTAGAAGAAGCGGTAAAGGATCATGAGAAGGACGATCCAGGTCCAAAATAAGAGATCAAAGCAAGATCTATAGGTGTTGTGGTGCTCCCAAGCCTTAGGAGGCCACGGGCAGAGCCAGGGTGAGGGCTCCGAGGAGGCTAGGATAGGTGTGGTCCTAGGGCTAGGACAGAAGTTGTCCTAAGATGGAGGCGACATGTAGCTCTTCATGGACTTAAGGTTCAGGTATTGAGGGCCTCAAGGGGCTTGGTTGGTGCTTCAGAGATCTAGAACATAAGGTGGAGCAAGAAACCAAAGCTGAAGCTTGAAGGCTGCAGAAAAAAGATTTTCTGTAGGTTAGCCAGCTGAGTCTAAAACTGGATTGGCTAAGTCTTAGAGCATAGAAAAAATAGAGAGCTATGCATTCGGGACTGCTGGTATGACACAAAACTAGGCCAGCTCAGTTTTAGACTAAGCTGACCCAGTAAAACTTAGCCGGCTCAGTGTTGAGATTGAGCCGACTCAGTGCATGGGTAGAGTTATGCGAGGGTCTGGGTTGATCCTAGGGGTCTTAAGGCTTGGTTCAAGAGGTCTTAAGAGAGCTAATTCATGTATGGGTTGGGTTATCCTAGGCAAGTTTTTGAGCTGGGGTTCATTAAGGTTCATGTGGAAATTTTAGGATATATAAATCAGGATATTGTAACTTTTATGATAAGATTGAAATATAATTAAGCTTTTCTTCCTAACTCTCTCTTCTCTCTTCTCTCTAGATCCAATGCAAAAAAAAACCCTAGCTTCTCTCATCTTTCTTAGATCTTCTTCAATTTACTGGATTAACACCCAGATTCATGCAAGAGATCGGATCTACGGTTGTGGCTCCGAGTAGCTGTAGGAACAATAATTGGTATTAGAATCCGGTTGAGCATGAAGGAGGAAGAAGATCGATTTTTAGTAGAGATCAGCAATAAGATTCAGATCAAAAGGCTTTCTCCAGGCTTCGTGAGGAAGGAAGAGTTCACAGTGCTACTATCCACCATTCCTAGTCAAGGTATTTCTCAGATCTACCTGTTTGCTGTTATTTGATTTGGATTGATCATGGAGAACAACGGGTTGAAGGTAGAATTGGAGAAGTTTGATAGAAAAGAAAGTTTCATGATGTGGATGGTAAGGATAGAGGATCTGCTGGTTTAGATGAGACTGGATTTGATCTTGGAGGATAGGCTAGAGGAGATGATAGACAAGGAGTGGGTGTCCTTAGAGAATAGGGCATGTGCCACAATTAGGGCTTGTTTGGCGGATGAGGTTTTGTATGGTGTGTTGGAGGAGAGAACATCCAAGGAATTATGGTTGAGGTTATAGCAGTTGTACATAGAGAAGAATATATGCAACAAGTTGATGCTGAAGAAGCAACTGTATAGCCTTCGATTGCAGGAGGGCGAGGATGTTGTGGGGCATATTCAGCGGTTCAATTGGATGAGCATGGACTTGCTCAATATAGAGGTAGATTTAGAAGAGGAGGACAAGAGTCTATTATTGCTGTATTTGCTATTCGGGACCTTCGATCTGTTGGTGACAACTTTGCTGTATGGTAAGGAGACACTGGTGTACGAGGAGATCGTATCAGTGCTTAGGTCCAATGAGTAGTAGAAATGGATGATGAAGAGGGAAGTCTTCTAGGAGAGTCTTGTGGTTTCAAAGAAGCACAGAGAAGGAAAGAAGAAGGGCGAATAGAGGAGAAGCAAGGGGTCCAAGAGATGCTTCAAGTGCGGAGAAGTAGGGCACTTTAAGCGGGAGTTTTCATTTTGGAAGAAGAGCAAGGAAGGAGAAAGCTTGGATTTCATTAATTCAGTCACTGATAGTGAAGAATCGGATGAGCTCTTGGTGGTCTCGGATGAGCTCGCAGGGTGTAGTGTATCTGAGAGGGTTTTGGACAGGTCTATGGAGTGTAGAGGGTCCGAAGGGACAGCGATGGTGTTCAAGGTATAGCGGCAGGCCCAACAGTGCAGTGTTGGATGGTTGGCTTTGGGGGACTTAGAGATAGAGTTGGCTTCTGCAGCATCAGGGGGACTTCAGCTCCAAGTGGAGCACCGAGCAGAGGTGGCTTCATGTGTGGAGGAAGCTATGACAAGGGTTCAGAGCAGGGGAGTGCAGAGGGAGAACCAGTATTCCAGCACCAGTGCTAAGGCTGTACAGATCTAGGTGGAGAGGATTGGGTAGAGAGATAGGCGTGGCTTTGAGGAGATAGTGTCAGGTGGAGCATCAGGATATGCGGCGACTGCTAGTAAAGGAATATTGCATGATCTCCAAGAAAGTTCAGGATAAGTGATGCAGCTGCCAAGCAGAAGGATACCTACAACTCCAAAGGTGGTGCAGAAAAATAAGCCAAGGACTTCAGCGGTGGAGGCGGTCATCCCAAAGGCCTCAAAGAAAGCTCAATAGTTGAAGAAGAATGGCAGTGGCAAGGTGAGCACGAGGGGCTATCTAGACATGCAAGGACAGTAGGATCATGCAGGAGGATGTTGTCAGGTGTGCCAAGGCTTGGGTGCACCAAGATGGAGATTGTAGGTGGTCTGATGCTCCCAAGTCTTGGGAGGCCATAGGGTGAGGGCTCCAAGGAGGCTAGGATTGGTATGATCCTAGGGCTAGGATAGAAGTTATCCTAGGATGGAGGAGGCATGTAGCTCTTCACGGGCTTGAGGTTCAGGTATTGAGGGCCTTAAGGGGCTTGGTTGGTGCTTTGGAGATCTGGAACACAAGATGGAGCAAGGAACCAAAGCCGAAGCTTGAAGGCTACAGAAAAAGGATTTTCTATAGGTTAGTCAACTCAATCTAAAATTGGATCGTCTAAGTCTCAAAGCATAGAAAAAATAAAGAGCTGCGCGTTTGGGACTGCTAGCACAGCACAAAACTGGGCTGGCTTAGTTTCAGACTAAGCCGAACCAGTAAAACATAGCCGACTCGGTGCTAAGACTGAGCTGACTCAGTGCGTGGGTAGAGTTACATGAGGGTCTATTTTATGTGAGGATTTATGGTGCTCCCAAGCCTTGAAAGGCCATAGAAGGAGTCATGGTGTTGACTCCGAAGATTCCAAGGGCTTGGTTGGTACTTTGGAGATCTAGGATACAAGGTGAAGCAAGGAACCAAAGTTGGAGAATCAAGACTATAGAAAGAAGATTTTCTGTAGGTTAGCCAACTCAATCCAAAACTAGATCGAATAAGTCTTAGTCTTGTGCAGTGGATAAGTTCCGCTGTGCGTTCAATGGAACTTAGCCGACTCAGTGCTGAGACTGAGCCAGCTCAGTGCGCAGGCAGAGTTACGTGAGGATCTATTTTGGGCTAGGGTCTGAGTTGATCCTAGGAATCTTAAGGTCTGGTTTGAGAGGTCATAGGGGGCTAATTCATGTATGGGTTGGGTCTAGATCCAGAGGATGAGAGCATGGGAGACATGGGTGTACATGGGCTCGATGAATGCTTTCATGTATTGGGTTAGCCTGGGAGTTTTTTGGTCGGGCCTAATGGCTATGTATAAATACATAGGTTGTATTAGGGTTTCATAAGGATGTGAAAGCTATGGAATATAGACCTTTTCTCCTTCAACTCTCTTCTTCTCTTCTCTCTAGAGTTGCCTCCCTAGGGTTCTTGAATAAGGCCTAGAGAAGGGGGCATCTCTCTTAAGCCCAAGGAGGGAGGTGCCCCATCATAGATCCAGGTGGAGGATCCATGGTTTGCTGCCCATAGAGAACGTCACAAGTTCCTTCAGGTCCGTGCTAAAGATCAAAAGCTTCTGCAACATAATATCGGTGCTTGTGATGTCAAGGATGATTAGCGTTCGAACGATATCATGGGTCTACAATTTGATATTAGATCTAGGTGATGCCTGGAATGTTGTGGATGGCAATATGATATTAGAGCCAAGTTTCAGAGTTTGATGGTGCATGAAAGGAAAGGAAAAATCATACCAGATAAAATCAGAAATCTGCACAAAGATTCCATGATATGTCTCAAATCTACCTTATTATTACTATGGTTTGGCCAACCAGGAGCAGCGAGTTAAAGGTGGAGGTTGAGAGGATTAATGGAAAGGGATTTTCTTGGGGTAGAAGGATTTGGTGCATGATTTGCTGATCAGTCTTGGTGGAAAGGCTAGGGTGTATGATGATTATATGACAGGCAGGGAGTGTTGGAGTGCTGTAGTAGCATTTTCTTGGAGATGCAAGGCTGAGAGAGGCTCGACGATGCAGTAGTCGAGGGAGGAATCTCAGCAAAGAGCATCAGGGTTCTCTAGAAAGATGGGCAGTGTAGGACTATTGAAGAGAGCATTTTCAAAGGATAATGATCGAAGAAAGGCTGAAGAAGCGACTATACATCCTTTGGTGTCTGGAAGGCGGAGAAGTAGTCAGTGATGTATTCAGCAATTTGATCAGAGCATGGATTTGCGAAGCCGTGGGAGTGATGGAGATGGATGATCCATGGAAGTCTAGTAGGTTATGGCTGGATGGCTGTAGAGCGGTGTAGAGACGAGTAAGAAAGTGCTGGAGTGCTACAGGAGCACTTTCCTAGAGGCACAGGAGTTGAGAGAGGCTCAGCGGTGCAGTAGTGGAGGAGTGTATCTCAGTAGAGAGTGTTAGTGGTATCTCAAGAAGATCGAGAGCAGATCTCAGGAAGAGCTAGGAGGTCTCAAGGAGTGCTAGGAGGTCTCAGACAGTCAGGAGTATCATAGATTAAGTTTCTTCTGTAGAGGCACCAGGAAGAGTCACGGTTCAGGTGGAGGATGGTTCTCCGGGCACAACTGAAGCAATGGCTAGTGTAGGGGCAGAAGAGAAGGACTAGGGTGAAATTTTCTTGAGTTTAGTCGCTGGATTTAGAAGAGTTGGATGACCTCTTAGGTTTTGGAGGTGCCCACAGGTTGTGAAGGTATCCAAGATAGGTTCGAAGGGGTCTATGGAGTGCGGAGGGTTCGAAGGGGCAGCGACGGTGTTCGAGGTGCAGTGGCAGACTCAGCAGTGCAATGTTGAGTGGTTGGCCTCGAGGGACTTGATGATAGAGTCGGCTTCTATGGCATCAGATGGACTTTGAATCTAGGTGAAGCTCTGGAGAGGTGGCTTCATAATTAGAGAGGAATTTGACATGAGTTCAGAGTAGAGGGGTGCGGAAGGATCGATATCCTAGCACTAATATCGGTGATGCATAGTTCTAGGTGGAGCGGCATGTGCAAGAGGATAGGCGTAGTTCTGAGGAGACCATGTCAGGATTTGCAGCAACTGTCGGTACAAGAATATTATGGGTTCTCTAGGGAAGTCCAAAAAAAGTGATGCAGCTGCTAAGCAGAAGGGATCCTACAATTTCAGGGTGGTGCAGAGGTGCAAGCATAGATTTTCAGTGGTGGAGAAGGTCATCCCAAAGCCCTCAAGGGTGCACAACAGCTGAAGAGGATTGGTGGAGGCGATGTTTGCACAAGTACTGTCGAGTGCGTAGCGACAGTGGGATCGTGCAGGAGGACATTGTCGAGAGGTTTGCCAAGGCTTGGGACACCAAGATGGAGATTGTGAGGATTTATGGTGCTCCCAAGCCTTGGGAGGCTATGGGAGGAGTCACAGTGTTGGCTCCGAGGATTTCAGAGGCTTGGTTGGTGCTTCGAAGACCTGGGACACAAGATAAACCAAGAAACCAAAGTCGGAGAATCAAGACTGTAGAAAGAAGATATTCTGTAGGTTAGCCAGCTTAGTCCAAAACTAGATCAGCTAAGTCTTAATGCATAGGCAAAATAGAGAGCTACATGTTTGAGACTGCTGGCACGACACAGGACTGGGCTGGCTCAGTTTCAAATTGAGCTGACCTAGTGGAACTTAGTCGGCTCAGTGCTGAGACTGAGCCGACTCAGTGCATGGGCAGAGTTATGCGAGGGTTTGTTTTAGACTAGGGTCTGGGTTGATCTTAGGGATCTTAAGGCTTGATTTGAGAAGTCTTAAGGAGGCTAATTCATGTATGGGTTGGATCTAGATCTAAAGGATGAGAGCATGGGAGACATGGGTGTACATGAGCTCGGTGAGTGTTTTCATGTATTGGGTTAGCCGAAGAGGATTTTGGTCGGGCCTAATGGCTATGTATAAATATATAGGTTGTATTAGGGTTTCATAAGGTTGTGAAAGCTATGGAATATAGACCTTTTCTCCCTCAACTCTCTTCTTCTCTTCTCTCTAGAGTTGCCACCCTAGGGTTCTTGAAGAAGGCCTAGAGAAGGGGGGCATCTCCCTCAAGATCCTAGGGATCTTAAGGCCTGGTTCAAGAGGTCTTAAGGGGGCTAAATCATGTATAGGTTGGGTTAGCCTAGGGGAGTTTTTGAGCTGGGGTTTATTAGGGTTCATATGAAAACTCTAGGGTATATAAACTAGGATATTGTAACTTTTATGATAAGGTTGGAATACAATTGAGCTGTTCTTCCTAACTTTCTCTTCTCTCTTCTCTCTGGTTTCAATGCTAAAAACCCTAGCTTCTCTCATCTTTCTTAGATCTTTTTTAGTTTGCTGGATTAACACCTAGGTTCATGCAAGAGATCGGATCTATGGCTATGGCTTCGAGCAGTCATAGGAATAATAAGGTTAGATGCTATAAGTGCGATGAGTTGGAGCATCGAGTCAAGGATTGCCCATAACTTAAGGATCAGACAAGAGCTATTGTGGCGTTGGCCAGTAGCGATACAGAAGGCAGTGATGATGTCCTTCTGATTTTTGATGAGGTATCTATTTCTTCCTCCCAGTGGATTATGGATTCTACTTGTTCCCATCATGTATGTTGCAGAGAAGAGATGTTTGACTCCCTGAAGATCGGTGATGGCATTGTGTTCCTGCCAGATGGATGGAGCTATGAGATCAAGGGCTACGGGATGGTCAGCATGAAGCTCCATGATGGAATAGTAAAGAAGTTGCATGAGGTCCGATACATACCCAGCTTTAAGAAGAATCTAATCTCATTGAGCAGACTAGATTTGACTGGCTTTAGATGGAAAGCTGATGGAGAAATCTTGAAGGTCATGCACGACAGTAGGATGGTGCTTAGAGGAAGAAAGTATGGAGGACATTACCTCATGTTAGGAAGTCTAGTGCGAGATGGAGCTTTAGGTGGAGAAAGATCGGGCATGGGATGAGAGACTCGAGAGGACGACATGCAACATTGCAAGGTGAAGTTTCTATTACCGTAGGAGGTTACCCCGAGTAGGTCTCAGGTCAAGTGGATCATAGCAGTTGATGGAGGTGGGATCGAGTGGCCTGGCTTAACTCCCATGTTTGCCCATCCATGATTAGCAGGCGATTGCCCCAGGGCATGGGAGTGCTAGACAAACTCTCTGATAGGTGAAGATCGAATATCGAGATGAGGTGGAGATTGTTAAGAAAAATACCTTGAATTCTCTCATATTAAGCCTACAACGAGGTCCGGAATGACGAATGGAGTCCAACAAGCCCAAGAATACCTTAATCAGAGTTCGGATGTCGAAGATACGTGCGAAAGAAGCATGCGGAGCATCCAATGGATCGCTAAAGTGGGGCCCATGATCGGTAGGCCCACAGACGTGCGACCCAGTTGTGCGGGCTTGCTGGGGCCAGCCCAGCATGCACTGGTGTGCGGGCTAGCCAATGCGCAGGCATGGCCTAGTGCAGGTGCACGAGCGCATGGTCCAGCACCATTCGCGGCCCAAGCCGGGCGTGTGCGGGTGCGGCCTGGGCTTGACGGCCTCGCGGACATGCAGGGGAGTCCTTTCTCCATGCAGACTATGCGTGGTCCTTCTCCATTTTTGCTTTGGTTTTGGGCTGTGATCATGGCTATTTAAGTAGTAGACCAAGAAAAATAGAAGGCGTGGCTTGGCAGAAAGGCCATGACTTGAGGTAAAAGGTGTGGCTTAGTGAATTTGAGAGAGCCTAAGATGATTAGAGCAGAGAGAAGGATGCTAGCGATAGTAGGAGTAAGGGCTTTGGGCAGACAGTTAGGCAATGGACTGCGATCATTTTAGGGGGTCTTCAAGAGAGAGTTTGGTAAGGATAACTTCTTGTTGAGAGGATTGTATACGTGAGTTGAGAGTGGATAATCTCCTCTTGTATCTCTTCCTTTTTCATAGTAAAGTTCTAAATACCCCGTGGAGGCGAGCCTTTAGGCTGATCTACATACTTGATTGTTCTCATTTTGATTTTCTTCTTTCTTTCTATCGCAATCCGTTGGTACTAAATCCTTAACAAGTGGTATTAAAGTGTGTTGATACTCTCAATACATAACCCATCCACTACCTGAACCATGACTCTCTCTGATACTCCTATAGAAGAACTTGATTCAAGGTCAGTCGTCCAGCCCTAACCTACTGAACCTCCATGGATCATCCATCTTCATCACCCTCAAGGCTCTATAAATCCATGCTCTAGTTAACCCATTGATACATCCCCGACTACTTTCCTACCTTCCTACTACTGAAGGATGTATAATCGCTTCTTTAGCCTTCCTTCGACCATTATCCCTTAGAAAACTTCTCCTCATCCATTAAACAGCCCCACGTTACCCATCTTCCTAGAGAGTTTTGATGCTCTCTACTGAGATACCTCGCTCGACTGCTGCACTACCTAGCCTTTCTCAGTCCTACATCTTCAGAGAAGTACTACTGCAGCACTCCAGTACTTCCTGCCTATCACCTAATCGTCATACACCCCAGCCTTTCCACCAAGATTGATCAACAAATTATGCACCCAAACCTTCCACCTTAGAAAAAACCTTTTTTCGTTAATCCTCTCAACCTCCACCTTCAACCCATTGCTCCCAGTTGGCCAAACCATAGTAATAATAAAGATAGATCTGAGATATACCATGGAATACTTGTGTAGATTTTTGATTTCATCCTATTGACTTTTCTTTCTCTTCCACGCACCATTAGGCTTTAATACCTATTATTGTGATCCATGGTATGAATTTGATACCAAATGTTGGCACATCATCCTACCATCACCTAGCTCTGATATCATGTTGCAGAAACTCCTGATCTTTAGCGTGGATATGGAGAGACCTTCATTCTCTAAGGACAGCATACCATAGATCCACCATCTAGATATATGCTGGGGTGCCTTTCTCTTAGGGATTAAGGGAGGCACCCCTCTCTCTAAGGCTTCTTCAAGAACCTAAGGCAACAATACTAGAGAGAAGAGAGAAGAGAGATTGAGGGAGAAAAGATCTGTATTCATTGCACCATTGAAAACTCTAATACGACTAATGTATTTATACATAGCCATTAGGCATGATCAAAAATTTTTCTAGTTAACCCAATATATGAAAGCACTCACCAAGCCCATGTTTACCCATGTCTCCTATGCTCTTATTGTCTAGATCTAAGCCCGACTCATACATGAGTTAGCCCTTTTAAGACCTCTCAAACCAAGTCTTAAGACTCCTCAGATAAGTTCCTATCCTAGCCCCAAAAAGATCCTCCACGTTACTCTGACCGTGCACTGAGTTAGCTCAGTCTCAGCACTGAGCCGATTTACCTGAGATTGGATCGACTAAGTTTCAGACTGATTGATACTGAGCCGATCTAGTTGCGTACCTTGTCTATAGTTTTGAATGTGTACCTTTCTATTTGACCTATCCACTGAGACTTAGCTGACCCAATTCCAGATTGAACCGACTAACTTGAAGAAATTGCCTTCTCTATAGTCTTCATCTCTTGGCTTTGGTTTCTTGCTACACCTTGTGTCCTAGATCTCCAAAGCACTAACCAAGCCCCTCAAGGTCCTCAACACCTTGACCTCAAGCTCATGAAAAGCTAAGCACCGCCTCCATCCTAAGACAACTCCTATTCTAGCCCTATAGCTATACCTATCCTAGACTCTTGGAGTCAACATCCTGACTCCTCTCATGGCCTCTCAAGACTTGGGAGCACCACCAATCCTCACACAACCTATAATGTCTAATTCTGGACTTGAATGGGCCTAATTTTCAAGTTTCTTTTCTTCAAAGAAACTTGTAAAGAATCAAAAATATAAAATAAGATTTTTTAGTTCAAAAATAAAATAAAAAATAAATTCTTTATGTGCGAAGAAAAGGTTAAAGATTGCCCTTTTGAAGCTTGAACATTCTTCTTTAAAGCTTGAGAGGATATTGGGGATGATTGTGAAGATAGCTCTTGAATGCTCTCTGAAATTACTGCTTGGTTCCACTCTTTTTTTTTCCTTTTTGATATGAAATAGACCTCACTCTAATCTAAAATATTTTTTCTTTAAACTCCCTTTAATCTTACTTCTCTAATATTTCTCTAACCATTAATACTCTTAAAAATGGCTAGAGAACAAGTTTTGATTGTTGAAAGCCTTGAACTAGCTGTTGGAGTAGAGAAATGGTTATTTGAAAAGCTATAGAAAACTAGCTATTATGCTTGTCCCAACCTGAGGTTGACTCCAATTTTCTTTGAATCGACTTGAATCTCTCAAAATCGACTCGACCATGAGGTTTGAAAATGATACTTTCTATATTTTTCTAAAATACTATAAGAAAAATGGATATTAGTGATGGCTAATAGTGATGGCAATTTTGCCATCGCAAATAACAATTTTTATCGATGGCAAATTGCGACCATTAACTATTCCATCATAAAAGAAAAATATTAGCGATGCAATTTTTGATATCTAGCAATGGTAATTATTGTTACTAATAAAAAATAATTTTATTTTTTTAATTTAGTTTTATGATTATTAGCAATGAAAAATATGTATTAGCAAGATAAAGTATCATCGCTAATAAGAAGTAATTTTATTTTTTTAATTAAATTTTATGATTATTAGTGATAAAAAATATTTATTAGTGATGGCACTTTGTCGTCGCTAATAAAAAGTAATTTTATTTTTTTAATTTAATTTTATGATTATTAGCAATGAAAAATATTTATTAGCGATGGTATTTTGCCATTGCTAATAAAAAATAATTTTATTTTTTTGGTATTATCTTGGATTCTCATAGAATATCAAAACTAATGGATATCCAAAAATTTTTGATCATTGGAACACAATACACTAAATATGGTGATCTTAGGTTATCAAGGATTAGATTATCTTGAGATAAAGATGACTGGTGATTTAAAATCATCTTGATAATTCCATTTGGGTCACCAAACACCATCTATGAAGATGATATATTGTGGGGCTAGGGTAAGTCAAACTAATCCTCATTACTCAAGAAGGTGTGCAATTAAAGTATTGCATGTGAGATGAGTTACGGACCATGGGAGTTTAGGTAAATTATGCATAAGAATTGTGCATCATTTTTCATGCACATCCACTACTAAATTATGCAATGATACTTCAAGATCTTGCAGATGGATGACTCAAAAAAGTGTGGACTGCTTTAAGAGTTGTGCAAAGTGTCACCTAATGGTCCATGTTGCGATAGAAGATCAATCATTCATGAAAGATAAAATCCGAACTGATTGCATGCACTTCTCCATGTTAACCAGCGGAAATATGAAACACCCTAGCAAGGGATTTTAGAACTAGGTAGAGCATAATTCAAAAGGTAAGTGAGCTTCCAAGAATTAAAAATGATAAGTGTTGGGGATAAACTCCGCTCCTGCCGAAGTCCAGTTCGGTGCTCAGCTTAATGCAACTGGTAGCCATGGAAGAGCTTCAACGGTTGGGTCTTAGCTGAATCCCTCCAAGCTTTCCTTTCGGCTAGACTTCTTCAGAAGCGAAACTCTTACAACCAATCGAGCTTCTCAGTGGCCGAGCTCCTTCGGACTCCTCAGCGGCCGAGCTTCAGTCGGATTCTCGCAAGAGCCAAACTGATCAGCGATCGAGCTCCTTCGAACTTCCAGCGGTCGGGCCTTAGCCAAACTCCTTCAGCCGACCGAACTCCTCAGCGATCGAGCTTCGGTTAGACTTTCGTGAGAGCCTGAACTCCCTCCAAGCTTTTCCTTCGATCGAACTTCTTTAGGAGCCGAACTCCATCCGAACATCCCATTCGGTCGGACTGCTTAGTGACCGAGCTTCTTCGAACCCCTTCAGTCGGTCGAACTACTTATCGGTCGAGCTTCTTGGACTATCGGCGGTCAAACTTTAACCGAACTGCTTAGCGGTCGAGCTACTTGGACTCTTAGTGGTCGGGCTTTAGTCGAACTCCTACAGTCGATCGAGCTTCAGTCGGACTCCCATAAGAGCCAAACTCTCTCTGCGCCCCTCCAACCAGACGCCTATGAGAGCCAAGCTCTCTCCTCACTCCTCCAGCTGAACTCCTTCCGAGCTTTCCTCGGCCGAACTCCTTTAGGGATCCAAATTTCTCTAGAACGGATACACACTGAAGTCCACCGATTAATGCTTGCTTTCTTAGAGCCACAGCTATCAAATTTGGACAAACTGTCGCCATCAGTCTGCCACAGACGATGTCATCGAATGACATGGCCACCACTACTGGCGACTCTCTCCGTAATCAGCCCCATGTGGCCCACAACCCATTAGCATGGCCGTCACTATCCGCCTAATGATGCCTTTCCCTCCGTATCGAACTCCATGCAGCCCCGAGCAACCCACGGTCGGACGATGTGGCCACCAACATCAATCAAGCTCGGCATATAAAAAGGACCCTCTAGATACGCTAACTCTAATATCTGATGTCTAAGCTCTAAGCTGTCCTCTTCTTCTCCAAGCTCTATGGAACTCATTCTCGAGCACTACATTCCTGTTGGCCAGAGCTGACTTGATCGTCGAAGGGTCCTATCGGAGCCACCCCCCATCGACTCTAGATGGGACTTTATTTTGCAGGTCTCAGTGGCGACCTCATCCACCTTCGCTCTAGCCAATTTCGATGATGACTAGATTCTGCGTCAACAGATTGGCGCTAAAGAAAGGGCTTGAACCTTCGAGGTTCCCTTGTTCTTAAAGGAGTGCTCGACGATGATATCTATCTTCTCTCTTCGGAGATCTCTCTTCTTTCTCTCTGAAGTTTTTTTCCCATGAGAAAATGCCTCCCAGAAGAGCTTCGACTTGACGATCAATGACCTCCGTGGCCCGATCTCATCCAGACCCATCTATTTCTGCTTCAGCCCCAGCAGCTCAGGTTCCACCTATACCCATGGGGGATGTGGAGCAGTTCAACCTGCTTGTCCGATAGGTTCGTGGCCTCACGAAGGCAATGCGGGCCATGCAGCAGCCTCCGACGATGATTCCACGAGGAAATTCGACATCCGGATGTCGAGAACCGACCCCAAGAAAGAGTACTCGGACCGGCGTACCCACCTCCCCTCGAAAAGGGGAACAGAGAGTCGGGGATCCATGTTTGGATCATGGTTCTCCTCTGGAGGAGATCTTTCCCATTTATAGGCAGAAGTCCCCCAAGATCGACAACCAGGACGACGCCCTTGATCATAAACTACGGGAGATGGACCGGCAGATTGAAGAGCTCGAACACGTGGCCTCGGTTCATCATGTCGACGCCCGCATCGATCTCCTTTCTCCCTCCAGATTATGCAAGAGCCCATTCCATCGAACTTTGAGCTCCCTCAATTTGAAAGCTACGATGGAACTTCTGATCTGGTTGATCATTTGAAGGCCTTCCATGCCATGATGCTACTCCACGGTGCTTCAGACGCCATACTGTGCCGAGCTTTTTCATCTACCTTAAAGGGAGTAGCTAGAAACTGGTACTCGACGTTGAAGTTGGGTGTGATCTTCTCTTTTAACCAGATGAGCCATCAGTTTGTGGCCCACTTCATCAGCAGTCGACGTCCGCATCGAAGTTCAGATTTCCTGATGAATGTCAAACAGAAGTAGGAAGAATCCATCCGGGCTTACATCGCCCGATTTAATGCTGTGGCATTGGAGGTTCGGGACCTAGATTAGTCTATTATGAGGGCCACACTCAAGGGCAGCCTTTAGAAGAATGACTTGCTGTTCTCCCTAAAGAAGTATCCCAAGGACATCGCCGATCTGTTGGCTCGGGCCGAAGGTTATGCCAGAGCTGAAGAGGCCTTCAGGGCCAAGAATGATAAAGGAAAGCTGAGTGAAGCTTGATCACATTCTCAAACTCCCACTTGGGCCTGGGAGCGTGAAAGCCCCTACACAGATCTCACAGGAAGTGGAATGAAGTTCGACCATGCCCACGATCACCCCAATGCGAGTGAGAAAAAACTACCCCTCAAGCTCGCCATCCAGAAAGTTCGAACAAAGAAGCATGATGTCCTTCCGACGAAAGCTTCACAGGAGGCCGAACTCGCCCTCGAGTATGTCTTCAAGGAAGCTGCTACAAAGAATTTACAGGAGGTGGAATGAAGTTCGGGCAAGCCAGGCCGAGCTCCCCCTTGAGCTCATCATCAAGGAAGTTCCGACTAAAAGTATGAAGTTCTCCTGCAGAAGGTTTCATTGGAAGTTCGGCCGCGCTCATGACCTCTCCAGCACAAGCAAGGCCGGAACTCCTCGAGCTCACCACCAAGGAAGCCCCGACAGAAGGGCGTGAAGAAATCCCCCTCAACGCTCCTCAAACTCAAATTCTCATGGAAGTTAAGAACCAGCTGCTAAGACCAGAAGGACTCCAGCCTCCCCCAAACAAGCACGATCGAAGTAAGTACTGCCTCTACCATCGCGACCATGGCCATGGCACTAAGGAATACATTTAGCTCCGAGACGAAATTGAGGAGCTCGTCAGAAAGGGGCGACTGGGTAAATTCCTCCGACGCCAGCCTGAAATAGGAGATGATCGGCCAACGGCCCTATCGTAACCAAAAATAAGAAGGTCGGCCGCCTCACGGCGTCATCAACATCACCCCCGGGAGAAGCTTGGTACATCGGTGATTCATCATCTCCCAGCGACAAAGCCAAGAGAAGCTTGCTCCAAATTAAGAAGGCCAGCACGAGATAGAGGAGGTCGTCTGGCCTGAGCCTTGCTGCCTAAGAGAACCCAGAAAAACAATGCCCCTACGACTCTGAAACGGGGATGTGCTACTAATAACTTCCCCTCGGTAAAATTCTTTCCATTCAATAATATTATTTTTGGATGCAAAAACTATGTGATGATAGGAAAGAAACGAGCGAAAGTGGCTCGTTAGGAATAGGAGGAGAACCTCATCCTAGTGCGAGCAAAGTTGAAGGCCTCGTTCACCTTAGACGAGATGGGGAGAGAGGTGCGGACGATGGTCCGTATGTGCCCCCACAGCCCGTTAGAAATAGGAGGAGAACCTCGTCCTAATGCGAGCAAAGTCGAAGGCCTCGTTCACCTTAGACGAGATGGGGGGAGACAGACGATGGTCCGAATGTGCCCCCACAGCCCGTTAGGAATAGGAGAAGAACCTCATCCTATTGCGAGCAAAGTCGAAGGCCTCATTCACCTTAGATGAGATGGGGGAGAGGCACGGACGACGGTCCGTATGTGCCCCCACAGCCCATTAGAAATAGGAGGAGGAACCTCATCTTAATACGAGCAAAATCGAAGGCCTCATTCACCTAAAGGGAGAGATGGGAGGGAGACGGACGACAGTCCGAATATACCCTCGCAGCCCATTAGGAACAGGAGAAGAACCTCATCCTAGTGCGAGCAAAGTTCGAAAGTGCCTCGTTCATAAAGGACAAGATGGAGGAGAGGCATGGACGACGGTCCGTATGTGCCCCCATAGTACGTTAGGAATAGGAGGAGAACCTCATCCTAATGCAAGCAAAGTTGAAGGCCTCATTCACCTTAGACGAGATGGAGAGAGATGGATAACGGTCCGAAGGTGCCCCCACAGCCTGTTAGGAATAGAAGAAGAATCTCGTTCTAACACGAGTAAAGCCGAAGGCTTCGTTCACCTTAGACGAGACGGGGGGAGAGGCTCGGATGACGGTCCGTATGTATCCCTATAGTCCGTTAGGAACAGGAGGAGAACCTCATCCTAATGCGAGCAAAGTCCAAGTCCGAGCTTCGAAGTCTACAGGAGATAAGATCTCCATCAACCTCGGCTCGAGTGACCGAGACAATCTCGGCCAGAGCGCCTGAGATAACCTCGGTCGTAGGAGATAAGATCTTTCCTGAGGGTCTGCGACAACCTCAGTTAGAGCGCCCGAGACAACCTCGATCAGAGATATGGTCTCTCCCGAGCGCCCGAGCCAACCTCGGTCAGAGATAAGATTGGAGACAACCTCGGCGAGAGATGAGATTGAAGGGAAATCCTGATTTCCCGGTCCAGGTTCGTCTAGATCTGATTAGATCAAGAGATATATTTCAAAAATTTTCTCTTAATTTTAATCAGATCTTGATATGTTTCAGATCTAATTCTTATTATTTTAATAAATAAAATAAAACAAGATAAATTAAATCAAAATTTAATTTACTTGATTTGGGTAATCCTATTACCCTGTAGATGATCCTGATTGCAGCGGAAGGTTCTGGATCTAGCCACGCAAGCGCCTGGCCTCTACCGGTATCCACTCGGGTTGGATCTGGAGAACCTCTTCTTCTCTATCACACCTCCAAAAATTAGATCTGGATCTGATCTGGAGGATCTTCAAAACTCTTTTGAAGATCTGCAGTCGTCCTTTTGCAGCAGCGCAGCCTTCTTGCTTTTGATCGCCTTTCCTTGATCTGAATCGCACCAAACTAAGTCCAAAACACTTTTGGACATGGAGAGCAAGGGGAGAAGAGAGTATGGCATGGAGAAGGAGGGGAGAGGCAGCCTTGGGGCATGGAAAATCTCTATTGAATTCACTTTGAATTAGGGTTGGGCGCAGGGTCTTATTTATAGACCTCTTGTGATCCAACTCCTCTTCCTCTCAACCAATCACAACCCTTTGTGAAATCAGATCTAAATCTGATTGGTTGGAAAAAGAGACCCCTGGATTCCTCCTTAGAGGGCGCCTAAGACCAGTCAAACTGGATTCTTAGTAGAACTCTGATTGGAATCCAAAAGGGAGGTGGAGTCCTTGTCCAACAAGGACTCCTAGGCGCCTCCTACTTGGGCTCACGCCTACCTTGGCGTGCGCCCTTCTCCTTGCCAGGTTCTGGCAGGGGGACAGGCCCCCACCAGCTCTCCAATAGGTGCATGACATGTGGTCAAAAGTCAAAGGGTCAATGGTCAACGTTTGACCAGTCAAAGGTAGACTTTTGACCAAAGTCAAAGAACAAGAAATGGCAGGTGACCAAAAAAATGGCAGGTAATGTCTTACAAAATAAGACAACCTTATTCTGACTTGGACAACCTCCAGTCAGACCATATGAAGGCCTCTGATTGAGCACAAACTCCTTTGGCTCAGTCAGGACAACTTATTTATGATAGTAAAAGAAGAACGTTAGGTTCAATCGAGTGCTAGCACGATTTCCTTGAACCTAATTGAATCTCATTCAGATCAATTGAACTAGATCAGTTCAATTGATGATCACCAGATTCAAACCCTTGTTTGTGTGACCCAGTTAGGTTCAGTTCTGTATGGTAATGGGATATGTCATGATCTCTATCATCGACATCATCGAAACTCCTTTCGATGGATCAGAACTCTTCTGATTCGAACAGCTAGAATGATCGATCATCTAAATCATTCTAATTGCTCCCAAAATCCACCAGTGACACCTAGCAGTATATGGTGGCAACCCATCAGAGCTGAATGCGAACCTCTTGGTGCAGCTACCTGTGTGATTCAGTTCTTCTATCTTGAGCCCCGATCAGATTAGGGTTAAGGTGAACTCGTCAAACCCTAGTCTCTGTCATATGATGTAATCATTCGATTCGAGTCCAATGTGAAAATCTAAATAGAAACTCTTTCTATTATTTCACTCTGCCATGGCCATGGGCTTCTGGACTTGATTCTCATGATCATCATAGGGCTACTCCTCTACCACCGAGGTAGATAGATTCCATCTTGATGCCAATCCAGTTCCTACAATGAACATGCTATAGCCAACATACACCTCAGGGTTCCATATGGCTAGGAGACCGAGTAATGGTGTAGTCAAACTATAACACCCTCAAGGTGAACTGCCGATGCATCTCAGGTCAAAGAACCAGACACACTACTGCAGCATCGAGTCAGTCATTGACGAGAAGGTAGACTCCCTAATGACTACTCGAGGTGGTCACGCTCAGTGCCCTCGTTCTCTAACGAGTACCTGTACTCTCGCTCCGGTGTCTCCACACCGTAGACTCAAGACTCATCTACTAAAGAGAAGCGATTGTACACCAACCTTCCGGATCAATCACCATCCTCGTGATGATCCTATGGTCGGGAGCTGTTTATGAGTTAATAATGATTATTCATGTCTTAAATTTTCAACTCTTGAAAATATGAATTATCATTACCATTAACTCAAAGGATGTATCACAGACACTAAATACACATATGTGATAGAAAATAACCCATTTTATTGATTATTAGTCAAAATTATAATTTTGCCCCTAGAAGTGTATTACAAGTGTCAGCCAATTCTGGCTTCTAGGGCACATATATCTAACAATCTCCCACTTATCCTAAAGCCAATTGGCTACAAGTCTAAGTCCCATCTTCTCAAGGTGGGCTTCGATCTTCTGCTGGCCCAACGGCTTTGTAAGTGGGTCTGCCACATTATCTGCGGAGTTGACTCTCTTGACCTCAACGTAACCTTTCTCAAGGTAATCGCGGATGAGGATGGATATCACCTATTTGCTTGGAACTCTTCCAGCACAAACAGTCTGCCAGATGTCGACTTTCGATCATCTATATCGGACATGAAGTCCGAGTCTGTGTATCCCTGGAACTTGGAGTTCTCCATTACCAAAGACCAACATCATATCCTTAGTTCTTCTCAAGTACTTAAGGATACATTTCACAGAAGTCCAGTGTTCTTCACCTGGATTTGACTGATATCTGCTTGTGACACTCACAGCATGGGCTATATCAGGTCGTGTACATAGCATGGCATACATGAGGCTCCCTATTGCAGAAGCATAAGGGATCTTGCTCATGCGTTCTATTTCCTCAGGTGTGCTGGGGCACATCTTCTTGGAAAGATGAATACCATGTCTGAAGGGTATTAATCCCCTCTTAGAGTTTTCCATACTAAACCTCTTTAGTACTTCCTCTATGTACATCTTCTGTGAAAGTCCTAGCATCCTATTCGGTCTATCCCTATAGACCTTAATTCCTAGAATAAAGGATGCTTCACCTAGGTCTTTCATGGAGAATTCCTTGGACAACCACATCTTGACTGATGTCAACATGGGAATATCATTCCCAATAAGGAGGATGTCATCCACGTACAATACGAGGAAGACAACAGCGCTCCCACTGACCCTTTTGAAAACACATGGTTCCTCTTCATTTTTGATGAAACCAAACTTTTTGATCACATCATTGAAACGAGTGTTCCAGCTCCGAGATGCTTGCTTAAGTCCATATATGGACCTTTGCAGCTTGCAAACCTTGTGATCAGTATCACTGGATGTGAAACCTAGCGGCTGTTCCATATAGATATCTTCCTCAAGATATCCATTTAGGAATGCCCGTTTTCACGTCCATTTGCCATATTTCATAATCGAAATAGGCTGCAACAGCAAGCAATGTGCGGATGGATTTTAGCATAGCTACTGGGGAAAAGGTATCCTGATAGTCAATGCCTTCACGTTGACTATAACCTTTTGCCACTAGTCTAGCCTTGAATGTCTCCACATTCCCATCTGCACCAATCTTTCTCTTGAAGATCCATTTACACCCAATAGGTACTATACCTTCTGGTGGATCTACCAAGGTCCAGACTTGGTTTGAGTGCATCGAGTCAATTTCTGACTTCATTGCCTCAAGCCATTTCTCGGAGTCGATATCTGATATCGCCTCGTTGTAGGTTTTGGGATCATCACCTTGAGCACCATTACCTATGAGGAACATTTTCCTCTACGTCCTCTGAAATAATACCTAAGTATCTTTCAGGGGGACGGGAAACTCTTTCCGATCTACGAGGTGGAGGAGGTAGTGTTCTTATTGGCTCAACCTGATTTGGTTCCACTTGGTCCTTAGCTCGTTCTGCTTGTGAGACTTTCTCATCAAGCTTAATCTGCTTTCCAATGCCACTATCTTGAATAAACTATTTTTCAAGAAATATGGCATGTCGACTCACAATCACATTGTGGTCTTCTGGAATGTAGAAATAGTATCCTAATGACTCTTTAGGATATCCTATGAATCGAGCTCTAAAGGACCTAAACTCTAACTTGTCCGCTTGTTGTCTTTTGACATGAGCCGGACAACCCCAAATTCTGAGATGACTCAGACTTGGTTTCTTACCGTGCCATATCTCATACGGTGTGGTAGGAACGGTTTTAGAGGGAACCCTATTCAGTAGATAGATTGAAGTTAATAATGAATGTCCCCAAAGAAAATCAGGGAGGTCTGTGAAGCTCATCATGGATCGAACCATATCCAATAGAGTCCGATTTCTCCATTCTGAAAAAACCCGTTGAGTTGAGGTGTTCCTGGTGGAGTCCATTGAGAGACTATGCCATTTTCCTTAAGATAGTCTAGGAATTCCCGGCTAAGGTATTCACCTCCTCGATCTGATCGAAGAACCTTAATGGGTTTTCCAGTTTGTTTTTCTACTTCATGTCTGAATTCTTTGAACTTTTCAAAAGGCTTCAGACTTATGTCTCATAAGATACACATACCCATACCTAGACAGATCATCGGTAAAGGTAATGAAGTAGACAAAATTGCCTCTAGCCGGCACATCAAATGGGCCGCACACATCAGTATGTACTAGGGCAAGGAGATCTGTGGCCCTCTCCCCATGTCCAACAAAAGGGAGTTTAGTCATTTTGCCTTGAAGACAAGATTCACAAGTTGGATATGACTCAAAAGTCAATGGACTCAATAGCCCATTTTTCTCCAATTTGTTAATCCTATCTTCTGCTATATGACCTAATCTCAGGTGCCATAGATATCTATCATTTGGACTATCCCTAGGTCGTTTGGCATTCACGTTTTGCTCGATAGTTAAAACAGGTACATCAATATGCAACTGATAAAGACCATTAACAAGGAAACCATTTGCAATTTTATTTCTTTCATAAAGAATGTTACAATGGTCCTTAAAGAAGGTGATCACATAACCTTCTTGTGCTAAGCATGAAACAGAAATCAAATTCCTGCTAGCTGCAGGCACATAATAACAGTCTTTTAAAACTAAGTCTAAACCAGATGGTAATCGAAGAGGGTATGTTCCCACGGCTACTGCAGCAACTCTTGCTCCATTACCGATGCGTAGGATCATGTCTCCATCCCTCAGCCTCCTGCTATCCTCAAGACCCTGCATAGAAGTGCACAGATGAGCACTAGAACCAGAGTCAAGCACCCAACTGGATGCAGAAGAAACCGTAAGGTTAGACTCAATAACGAGCATACCTCCAGAAGGACCTTCCTTCTTGTTCTTCAGGGTGGCCAGGTAAGTAGGGCAGTTCCGCTTCCAATGGCCGTCGCTGTTGCAATGGAAACACTTTCCTTTGCCATCGGCCTTTTTCTTCGGTTCTGCCTTCTTCTTCTTTGATCCTTCCTACCTTTTGCTTTTTCACAGACTTCTTTTTCTTTCCATAAGACTTTCTTTTGGAAGAAGTCCGTTCCATAGCAAGAACTGAGCCTTTAGAACCTTTCATAGAAAGCTCAGCGGTAACCAGCATATTCATTCAACTCGGCCAAGGAATTCTGAAGTTTATGCATGTGGTAATTCATGATGAATTGCCCATATGCATCAGTCAAGGATTGCAGAATAATATCGTTCTGCAAGTCCAAGTCCAACTTCACACCGAGCTTCTCAAGCTCTTCCATGTCCTTGATCATTGTCAGACAGTGATCTTGGACTGACTGCCCATCACGCATCTTAGCCTTAAAAAGTTATTTCGTGACTTGATATTTGGCTGCGCGACTCTGTTCACCAAACATCTCCTTGCAGGTGAGCCAACATTTGGCGAGCAGTCCCGATATCCTCATGTTGGCGCTGGAGCTCATCAGACATCGAGCCCAACATGTAGTATCTGGCCTTATTATCTTCGTCAATCCATTTTTCCAGAGACGCTCTCTGTTCAGTGGATGGACGAGCTGGTAAGGTGGGAGGGTCCTGGTCCAAAACATGTGTTAACTTCTCTGAACCCAAAACAATTTTGTAGTTCCTGAGCCAATCTTTATAATTGGGTCCAGTCAGTCTATGTGTGTCTAGGATACGTGCCAGTGGGTTGGACGCAGACATTTTCTGTAGAGAGTCAAAGATTCTAGTTAGATATTGTAATTTTGACTTGACCAATTTGTTTAGGAATTTTATTTTTAAACAAATTAGCTCCCACTATTTTCTCGGAATCCCTACACTCCCTCTGTAGAGATGCGAAAATCTCCGCGATTGATGATTTCTAGTGGGTGGTGCGGTCTCACCAACTGACTCATCACCTCACCTAACAGTTATTGGTGATGGGTTAGCCAATGAGTGAACAACTCTTGTTCAATGATTCTCTAATCATGGTGCACCCAAACTTGGTCTCTAATTCATGAATCTCATCGTATCCGGAATATTGATCCACTCCTTAGTTAAGTCAGACCCACCATTTGCATAGACTGGGTTCCTAATTGGGTCTCTCACCGTATCCGAAATATTGAGCCCAACTCATCCTCCAGCCCATAGCATCCAATGCCTAATAGACATGGTTGCGTCTTCCCGGTGCAACTGAGCCACTGTATCCAGCCGAGAACAATCAACCCCGGGAAGGGCCCGCACGTCTACAATGGTGGAAGACCTCGGACTTAATCTTTTCTTAGGGAGAATTGATTCAGGTCTCATTAAACTAGACTTGGCTTAGTCATAACAATTATGACTAACCTAGTGGCATGGGTCAGCTCGGATTATTGACCACCTCAGATCAGAACTGTGTCAACAGATATGGCCAGGTAAGTGAGACCGGTGGAAGGAATATGCCGTTAACTCGCACAAGAACGCACTCAGGTCGAGTAGCTTCCAATTAAAAACCAGTCGGTCGTCTGTGCCAAACTTACCTTAGACACCAAATTGTTGAGTCAGAACCAATTGGGTTAGCCAACAATCCAGACTCTAACCTCTGAGCCTAATTAGGTCTTGCTTGATCGTGACTCGATCTTGACCCAGACTTAATCCTATTAGGCTGGTCAATTTAAGCATTGTTGATCCCATCTAACCAACTCTTAATTCGGTTTGATCAACCGCTTAGACCTAATTGAGCTACCCAAGCCCGAACCCAGTATTATGAATATGTCTTAGATCTGAAATTCTCAATTTTAGACCTAATTGATATTCCATAAACTTAATTCTTAATTAAGTTGGGTTCATAAACAAAATATGCACAATAAATCCTAGGGTTTCAGGATCTAGGGTTTTGCAGAAAGTAAGTTTTGGGTTTCTGATTAAGGACGAACACGCAGCACCCCTACACGTCATAAGAACACCCCATCAAATGGAAAGAGAGGGCCTTTAAATCCTTCTTCGTTCTTATGACCGGACGGCCAAGAGGAACGCCTTAATCAGGAACATGTAAATCTACAAAACAGTTATAGATCTATATCATATATCTCATATACAAATTTAGATCTAATCAAGGCATATTTTGCATACATCTCATGTATCAAATCATGCATGTTTTCAGATCTAAATTATCACATAATAATCTGAAAAATTAGATTTAAATTCTAATCTAGACAATTATGTAGAACTATTCTACAACTAGTCTAGTCATGCATCTATCATATCTCATATGATATTCAAAATTAAATAATTTTTATTTGCTATTTATCAGATTTTATTATAACACTTATAATATCAGAAAATAGTAAATAAGAAGATCTAAAATATGATTTAATCATATTAAATCAAAGACATGCAAAACTATTCTATAGAACTATTCTATTCTAGAACTAGTCATGCATATCTTCATGTTCTTAGATCCAAATCATTTAATTTTAATTTTTTTGATTTCAGATCTGATCACATCTCATGTGACATCTGAAATCACTTTATTTTCTAATTAAAATAAAATTAAAATCAGATCTAAACAATTTTAGAATCATGGCTCTGATACCAGTTGAAGGAAAATCCTGATTTCCCGGTCCAGGTTCGTCCAGATCTGATTAGATCAAGAGATATATTTCAAAAATTTTCTCTTGATTTAATCAGATCTTGATATGTTTTAGATCTGATTCTTATTATTTTAATAAATAAAATAAAATAAGATAAATTAAATCAAATTTAATTTACCTGATTTGGGTAATCCTATTACCCTGTAGATGATCCTGATTGCAGCGGAAGGTTCTGGATCTTAGCCACGCAAGCGCCTGGCCTCTACCGGTATCCACTCGGGTTGGATCTGGAGATCCTCTTCTTCTCTATCACACCTCCAAAAATCAGATCTGGATCTGATTTGGAGGATCTTCAAAACTCTTTTGAAGATCTGCAGTCATCCTTTTGCAGCAGCGCAGCCTTCTTGCTTTTGATCGCCTTTCCTTGATCTGAATCGCACCAAACTAAGTCCAAAACACTTTTGGACGTGGAGAGCAAGGGGAGAAGAGAGTATGGCATGGAGAAGGAGGGGAGAGGCAGCCTTGGACGTGGGAAATCTCTATTGAATTCACTTTGGATTAGGGTTGGGCGCAGGGTCTTATTTATAGACCTCTTGTGATCCAACTCCTCTTCCTCTCAACCAATCACAACCCTTTGTGAAATCAGATCTAAATCTGATTGGTTGAAAAAGAGACCCCTGGATTCCTCCTTAGAGGGCACCTAAGACCAGTCAAACTGGATTCTTAGTAGAACTCTGATTGGAATCCTAAAGGGAGGTGGAGTCCTTGTCCAACAAGGACTCCTAGGCGCCTCCTACTTGGGCTCACGCCACCCTTGGCGTGCGCCCTTCTCCTTGCCAGGTTCTGGCAGGGGGACAAGCCCCCACCAGCTCTCCAATAGGTGCATGACATGTGGTCAAAAGTCAAAGGGTCAATGGTCAATGTTTGACCAGTCAAAGGTAGACTTTTGACCAAAGTCAAAGAACAAGAAATGGCAGGTGACCAAAAATGGCAGGATAATGTCTTACAAATAAGACAACCTATTCTGACTTGGACAACCTCCAGTCAGACCATATGAAGGCCTCTGATTGAGCACAAACTCCTTTGGCTCAGTCAGGACAACTTATTTATGATAGTAAAAGAAGAACGTTAGGTTCAATCGAGTGCTAGCACGATTTCCTTGAACCTAATTGAATCTCATTCAGATCAATTGAACTAGATCAGTTCAATTGATGATCACCAGATTCAAACCCTTGTTTGTGTGACCCAGTTAGGTTCAGTTCTGTATGGTAATGGGATATGTCATGATCTCTATCATAGACATCATCGAAACTCCTTTCGATGGATCAGAACTCTTCTGATTCGAACAGCTAGAATGATCGATCATCTAAATCATTCTAATTGCTCCCAAAATCCACCAGTGACACCTAGCAGTATATGGTGGCAACCCATCAGAGCTGAATGCGAACCTCTTGGTGCAGCTACCTGTGTGATTCAGTTCTTCTATCTTGAGCCCCGATCAGATTAGGGTTAAGGTGAACTCGTCAAACCCTAGTCTCTGTCATATGATGTAATCATTCGATTCGAGTCCAATGTGAAAATCTAAATAGAAACTCTTTCTATTATTTCACTCTGCCATGGCCATGGGCTTCAGGACTTGATTCTCATGATCATCATAGGGCTACTCCTCTACCACCGAGGTAGATAGATCCCATCTTGATGCAATCCAGTTCCTACAATGAACATGCTATAGCCAACATACACCTCAGGGTTCCATATGGCTAGGAGATCGAGTAATGGTGTAGTCAAACTATAACACCCTCAAGGTGAACTGCCGATGCATCTCAGGTCAAAGAACCAGACACACTACTGCAGCATCGAGTCAGTCATTGACGAGAAGGTAGACTCCCTAATGACTACTCGAGGTGGTCACGCTCAGTGCCCTCGTTCTCTAACGAGTACCTGTACTCTCGCTCCGGTGTCTCCACACCGTAGACTCAAGACTCATCTACTAAAGAGAAGCGATCATACACCAACCTTCCGGATCAATCACCATCCTCGTGATGATCCTATGGTCGGGAGCTGTTTATGAGTTAATAATGATTATTCATGTCTTAAATTTTCAACTCTTGAAAATATGAATTATCATTACCATTAACTCAAAGGATGTATCACAGACACTAAATACACATGTGTGATAGAAAATAACCCATTTTATTAATTATAGTCAAAATTACAATTTTGCCCCTAGAAGTGTATTACAAGTGTTAGCCAATTCTGGCTTCTAGGGCACATATATCTAACACTAGGGCACATATATCTAACAGAGATCTCTCCTGAGAGACCACATCAACACAAGCTGCAGATCAGATCTCTCCCGAGCATCCATATCAACTTCGTCTAGAGATGAGATCTCCCCCCGTGCTCCGACCTAAACCAGCATGGAGCCCGAAAGAGAACTTTGGCAGTCGCCTTTTCTGCACTCCCTTCCTTCGAGTTTTGTACTCGAAAGTGGGGGGACTATTGTTAGGGATAAACCCCGCTCCTACTGAAGTATAGTTCAGTGCTCAGCTTAATGCAACTGGTAGCCATGGAAGAGCTTCAACGGTTGAGTCTTAGCTGAATTCCTCCAAGCTTTTCCTTTGATCGGACTTCTTCAGAAGCCAAACTCTTGCAATCGATCGAGCTTCTTAGCAGTCGAACTTCTTCGAACTCCTCAGCAGCCGAGCTTCAGTTGGATTTTCGCAAGAGCCAAACTGATCAGTGGCTGAGCTCCTTCGGACTCCCAGCGGCCTGGCCTTAGCCAAACTCCTTCAACCGGTCGAACTCTTCAGCGACTGAGCTTCGGTCAGACTCCCATGAGAGCGTGAACTCCCTCCAAGCTTTTCCTTCGATCGGACTTCTTCAAGAGCCGGACTCCTTTCGGACATCCCCTTCGGTTGGACTGCTTAGCGATCGAGCTCCTTCGAACCCCTTCAGCCGGTCGAACTACTTATCGATCGAGCTTCTTGGACTCTCACCGGTCGGACTTCAGCCGAACTGCTTAGCGGTCGAGCTCCTTGGACTCTCAGCGGTCGGACTTTAGCCAAACTCCTACAGCCGACCGAGCTTCAGTCGGACTTCCGCAAGAGCCGAACTCTCTCTGCACCCCTCCAGCCAGATGTCCATGAGAGCCAAGCTCTCTCCGTACTCCTCCAATCGAACTCCTTCTGAGCTTCCCTCGGTCGAACTCCTTTAGGGATCCGAATTCCTCTGGAATGGATACACACCGAAGTCCACCGATCAATGCCCACTTTCTCAGAGCCATGGCTATCAAATCTGGATGAACTATCACCTTTAGTCTGCCACAGGCGACGTGATCGGATGACATGGCCACCATTACTGACGACTCTCTCCATAATCAGCCCCATGCAGCCCACGACCCATCAGTATGGCCGTCACTATCTGCCTGACGATGCCTTTCCCTCCGTACCAAACTCCATGCGGCCTCGAGCGGCCCACGGCTGGACGATATGGCCACCAACATCAATCAAGCTCGGCATATAAAAAGGACCCTCTAGATACGCTAACTCTAATCTCTGATCTCTAAGCTCTAAGCTCTCCTCTTCTTCTCCAAGCTTTGTGGAACTCATTTCTGAGCACTCCATTCCTATTGGCTAGAGCTGACTTGATCGTTGGAGGGTCCTACCGGAGCCACCCCCCATTGGCTTCGAACGGGACTTTGTTTTGCAGGTCTGGACGGTGACCTCATCCACCTTCGCTCTAGCCGATTCCGACGATGACCAGATTCTATGTCAACAACAAGCATCTTCTTTCAGATAGACTTTGACATTTCTTGGCTATGGAGTATGGTCAAAAAATTAAGGCTAGTGGAACATGACTTGACCAACCAACCCAGTTGAACTTGTCTAAAGAATTGAGCTTAAATCAATTGTTTAATGACCCACAATAATTTTAGCCACTTTGAAAACAACTAGCCAAATTTGGATTATTTGATGCCTAGGTCTAGTTGAATAAATAAAGACATGGATGGAGAGATCCGGGGAGAGATATGCCATTTACATTTAGTAATTCTTGTAGCATCCTATAATTGAGAAACGTGTAGGATAAAGACTTGAGATTATAGATTGGTCAAATATAGCATGAAATTATTGAAATAGCCCAACCTAGAATTGACTACATATCCCATACCCAAATGCATAAGATATACGACTGCAAACATGCATTATGGAAGCAGCAACATTGGTCTACCAATGATCAAAAATATTTTTTCCTTTGTACATAAAAAAATTAAATTCTTACCACACATGCCCTCTTTTCCCCCATGCCCCCACATGCTCTTGTTTTCCCCTGCACGTCCTTGTTTTCTCCCCACCCCCACGTTTTCCCCCATCCACTCTTTCCCTAGCCTCTGGTCCCCCGCCCCCCTCTTTCCCCCGCCTCTAGTCCTTTGGTCCTTATTTTCCCCACCATGCTGCCATATCCAGCATCCTCGAGCACCCGGCTACCTCCGCCTCTCGAAGCCTCTAGCCATCTCCCACAGCCCCCGGCCACCTTTTCTTTCAAAGCCCCCAGCCATGAGTCCTCAGCCGCCTCCTACCTCCCTGAGCCCTTGGCCACCTCCCTAAGCCCTTGGCTGCAAGCCCCCAGCTGCCTCCCTAAGCCCTTGGCTACGAGCCCTTGGGTGCCTCCTGCCTCCCCAAGCTGCCGACCTACCTCCCCAAGGCTGCCTCCCTCATTCTCCACCATGGCTTTCCTCCCGATCCTCACCATGCATTAGGCTTTTCCCTCCAATCTCTCGCAAGTGCTTTCCTTTTCACAGGTCTCCATTTTTTTTCATTTTTTTACTTGGAACCCTTCTCGAGTCTTTTTTGCTAGTGCTTCCACCTTCTCCCTAAAATGCAATCCTTCCCACAGATATCCAAAAAAGAGAAAGAAATGAAAAGAAAAAGAAGGAAAAAGCCAAAAAAAAAAGGAACAATCTATGAGGAAAAAGGTCTTCCTTTTTAATTTTTCTACATTCCTTTTATTTTTGTTGATTTTTTCTATATTTTTCTCTACATTTTTCACTACTATTTCTATTCTCAGGATCTCTTTTGCTTCCTCTGCTCGAGCATAACCTGGTCCGCAGTGATAAATGGTTCGGCTTAACCATACTTTCACTATCTCCGAGGTCAATAAAAAATAAAATAACATTTTGAAATTGTCAAATCAAAATAATGATATTATTTATTGTTTAACATTAATTTCCTGGATCATAAAAAATCGAACCATTTAAACCACGATCATGAGCAAATGTGTAAATATACTCCTTAAAGAGAAGCGGATATAGAAAGTGTTGTTGCCGAGATCTATCTTTTTCTAAATATCCTTGTAATTCTTCCATTTACATTTCTACTTGAACCAGAGACAGGACCCATTTCATTTTTTGGGTTATCAAATGATACATAGTGCAATATGGTCAGAACAGGGTATATATTATGTATATAATTACAGTAAGAAAAAAATATATATCCCACAAACAAAGGAAACAGGGGAGTCCAATCAACAGATCTTTTTCCTCTCCTTTTCTATCCAATCGGTTTATGTTCGTTATAATTACAAAAGGGTAAAAAATCCTTTATTTTTGCAACTCGATCGCTCTTTTGACTTTGGAATAAATTCTCTTTATCAGTATACTGTTTCTTCTACACATCCGTCTCCAATCCATAATAAAGAATAATTAGGATTCATTAAAAAAAAAAGAAAGAAAATCAATGGTCCACTCACAAAAGAACCCACCCTTTCCCGCATCAGGCACTAATCTATCTTTAACGTCTAATTAGATCGGGTAATCATTCAAATTAAGAACAAAAGCTCGTTGCTTTTTATTTCACCAGAATTAGAGCCATAGGGCTCTATCCATTTATTCACTAGACCCAACTGTAAATGTGAATTTTTTTTTCACTTCCAAAAAGAAAAAAATTTGTAACGATCCGGTAAGGATAAACTCAAAGTTCTACTTTAATTAAATAATAAATTAAACAATAAATTAAATAATAAATTAAATAATTAAATAATAAAAAT